>CAAKHD010005038.1:13042-23999 GCA_901007705.1 Fistularia tabacaria | reverse complement strand
TCAAAAGTACTTGAAAAATGCACGGGACACCGCATTTAAAAGTGTGTGTCCGTGTGTGTGTGTGTGTTTGTGTGTGTCCGTGTGTGTGTGTGTGTGTGTGTGTGTGTGTGTGTGTGTGTGTGTGTGTGTGTGTGTGTGTGTGTGTGTGTGCGGAAAAATACTCCATTAAAAAACCCGCATAAAAAGCTTACGGTGGCAGAATCTTGACGAGGACACACACACACACACACACACACACACACACACACACACACACACACACACACACACACACACCGGGGTTCTCAGGCACGAGACCCAAAAAGAACCTCCAACAAGGGGGCGGCGCCTCGTGTTTGGCGGCGAGCCTTACCCCGGGCTCTTCTCCTCTCCCCCCCGCCCCCTTGCCCCCCCCCCCCCTCTCTACCTCCCCCTGCCCCCCCCACAATCCCCCCCCCCTTCTATCTCCTCCTCCTCCTCCACCGGCCGGGACTTCATCCCTTCATGATGGTTGCGTCCAGAAGGTTCTGGGATCGGACGAAAAACGAAACCGGACGGCCGGGGGAAAACTGGGGACGCGGGGGGCGGGGCTTAACCCGGGCGGGTCGGCTGTCAATCAAGGCCGGTCCACCAATCCAGGCAAGGAGAGGAGAACATCGAAGGAACCAAAGGAGGAGATTCCAGGCCAAAGTTCTCGCCATTGGTTGTGGCCTATGAGAGGAAGGAGAACCTCAGGAGAACATGGAGGGAACCCAGGGCAGGAGAACATCTAGACATCCCGGGCAGGAACCAGGAGAACGTGGAGATTCAAGAACCCAAGACTCTGCCAAAGGAGAACCAGGGCAGGAGAACATGGAGGGAACCAAAGGAGGAGAACCTGGAGGGAACCGAGGGTGGGGAACATGGAGACTCCATACATTTTGAACTGGAGGATCAGAACCTTCTGACTTCCAGGCCAAAGTTCTACATGCAGATTCAAGACACTGAGAACCTGCTCTGCTCAGAACGTGGAACCTTCTATCTGCTGACCCTTGACCTTCTCACACCCACCTCCAATGGAGAACCCGGAGAACCTGGAGGTGACCCCGGTCACCTGTCAGTCACCTGTCAATCACCAGGCGTCCGTTCTTCATCTCGACTGACAGGTGGAGAGAGCGACTGTCAACCCCGTCCTCACATCGCCATGGAAACCAGATGCCCTTGGACGGCGCTAGAAAAAAAAAAAAGGGGTTAAAAAAAAAGGACCAAAAATGGCCGCCGATCCACTGGTGTTATAAACAGTTTATAACATAGTAACAACACGGGTGTTACGTGTTTTAGTTATATAGTTTATAACATAGTAATAACACGGGTGTTAACGCATTTTATAGTTTATAACATAGCAATAACATGGGTGTTACGTGTTTTAGTTATATAGTTTATAACATAGTAATAACATGGGTGTTAACGCATTTTATAGTTTATAACATAGTAATAACACGGGTGTTACGTGTTTTGTAGTTTATAACATAGTAATAACGCGGGTTTTACGTGTTTTATAGTTATATAGTTTAATAACAAGGGTGTTACCTGGTTTATAGTTATAGAGTTTATAACAGTAATAACACGGGCGTTACGTGTTTTATAGTTATAGAGTTCATAACATAGTCATAACACAGGTGTTACGTTACTTATAGTTACATAGTTTATAACATACTACTAACACGGTGTGACCTGGTTAATAGTTATATAATTTATAACATAGTAATAACACGGGTGTTACGTGTTTTATAGTTATATAGTTTATAACATAGTACTAACACGGTGTGACCTGGTTAATAGTTATATAGTTTATAACATGGTCATAACACGGGTGCTACATTACTTATAGTTATATAGTTTGTAACATAGTAATTAACACGGGTGTTATGGTGTTGTAATGTTATATAGTTTATAAAAAAGTAATAACACGGGTTTTACGTGTTATATGTTATATAATTTATAACAAAGTGATGACACCGGTGTTAACATGTTTTATGTTATTCAGTTCATAACAAAGTAATAACACGGGTGTTACGTGCTGTATATTATATAGTTTATAACATAGTAATAACACGGGTGTTACGTGCTGTATAGTTATATAGTTTATAATATCGTAATAACACAGGTGTTACGGTGCTTTTTACGTCCGATGACAAATCTGTAATAAAATAAAGTAAGAATGAATAAAAATGCCGGCGCTCTCAGCGAGGCTTTCATATTCAAAGGGTTTTATTCTCCTTTTTAATTCTCGCGTCCCTGAAAAGTCCTCGCCGTCCTCCTGCTTTCATCTCAAACAAAATAAAAAATAAATTTATATACTTATACTTAAACAAAAATAGATATATAAATATTTATCCCAGCCCTTCATATATATATATATATATATATATATATATATATATACATATACATATACATAAAAGGAAATTCGTGAGTCAATAAATACAAAGAAAGGAGAGACTGGAACAATTTCCATGGCAACGGTGCTGGTCTGGCGAGTCCCAGAAAGGCCTATACATATAATACATACATATATATATATATATATATATCAGTACATACGAAGGGCTGGGATTAAAAAAAAATAAATGTATAAATCTGTAGATATGTACACATATACATACTTGAGTTATATATTTCTACGTATAAATAATTTCTACATATAAACTCTCTGTCTCTCTCCCTCTCCAAATATATATACATATATGTATATATACATATGTATATCCATGTATATATATACATATGTATATCCATGTATATATACATATATACATGTATATATATGTATATATATACATACACACATGCACTCCATATATATAGGAAGGGCTGGGCTAAAAAAAAATTATATGTATATATACATATATATAAACACACATATATACTTGAGTTATATGTACATATACACAGGTATATATGTACATACGCCATATAAAGGAAGGGCTGGGATAAAAGATCATATGTGTGGAATATATATATATGTACACATACATATGTATACATACACATATACCCTTGAGTTTTATATACATACATACATACATACAGGGTTACATATTTTCAGCCTCCATATTTATATATAGGAAGGGCTGGGATAAAGTTACACATGAATTAAATAATAAGTATTATATTAATTACACACATTAAATATATATTAAATATGTGTGAATACATACATATATACACACATATATACTCGAGTTATATATAAATACATATATACATGTATATACTCCATTTTTAGGGAGGGATTAAAAATGACACGTAGTAAATATCTATAATATGAATTATAAGGGATCAAAATGTATACATATTAAATATATATTAAATATGTATAATTTTCAATCCCCCCCCTTCATCGTCATGGCAACAGATCCCCCGCCCCCGTTGCGGTTCTACACACCTCCTCGCTGTGTTGCCTCCTCATGTCCACCAGGGGGTTGCCTATTGGGGGGTACTTGGGGGTGGGGTCCACAGGCTCCGCCCCTCCATTTCCACCTGCATGAGCTGACTGCGGGATTGAGCGGGATTAGACGATGTGTGACCATCGACGGGAACAAAAACAATAGTCCATGATGTTTAACGTCCTCTGCTGGGATTACACTGGGATTAAAGTACTAAATTTGGGATTAAATTTGGGGAGTTAAACCTCTGGGATCACAGTTAGACTACTTGGATTAGAGTACTTGAGTTGTACGACTGGGATTAAACAACTGGAGTCAGACCGCTGGGAATACACCCGGATTAGATTGCCTGGATTAGGATCCTGGGTTTAGACTACTGGGATTAGGGAATTCATAGTAATGGATTAGAGTACTGGGATTAGACCACTGGAATTCGACTACTGACTTTTAAACTATGGGATTAGACTACTGAGATTAAACTATAGAATTTGACCACTGAGAATATACTGCTGGGATTAAACTGCTCAGATTAGACTGCCTGGATTGGAATACTGGGTTTAAACTACTCAGATTAGACTTGTGGGATTAGACCCCTGGGATGAGAGAATTTGAGTTAGACTATTGGGGTAAGACCACTGGATTTAGACCACTGGAATTAAAGTATGGGACTGGGATTAGACAACTGGGATTAGAGTTGGACGACTGGGATTTAGTGGTTCACTACCAGGATTAGACGACTGGGATTCGAATTGGACAATCGGGAGTAGAGTTAGACTTCTGGGATTAGAGTTCGACCCCTGGGAGTAGACCACTGGGATTAGAGACGGACTACTGGGATTTGACTACTGGGATTAGTCGCTCCAGCTAATTTGAAGTCCGCAGAGTAGGCTACATGTAACACAGCGCTAATCCCCCCACACCTCCCGAACAGAAGTGAATTGGACGGCTAACGGCTAACAGCTCGCTAACTCCCTGTTTTTTTTTCTTATTATTCTTGTCACGTCAGTCACGATTTAAGAAAAATCCGACCGCCAGTGAACGCAACGCTTGCCAGCGGGGGGGGTGAGGTGGTGGTCGGAACGGTCCATTTCCTCCGAAACGGGGAGGGGGGGGGGGGCGGGCAAATTTTTATTTTATTTTTTCTTGTTAGCGGACTCAGCACTTCCACACGGTTCCCTCTCCGTCTCCCCGGATCACCGGTGACCTCCAGGAGAACGTTCCTTCAGCTGAGAACATTAATCCACCCCCCCCCCCCCCCCGCACAGTTGGACTCAACCGCCGTCCTACCTTCAGCAGCAGCAGTGTTTAATTAATGATTAGTAATTGGGTTTTGATTGTTCCTGATTCAGCAGGTGTGGATCTTAGCAGCCCTCTCCATAGCCGTCGTCGGGGGCAACGGGAGGTGGAGATGGGTGGAGCCAAGCTGGAGATGCAAACGTTCATAACTCATGATTCCTCGGTGGAACATCTCAGGAGGTTCCCGCCATCTATGGGGGGTTTAGAAGTTCATGGAAACCGCAATTCCCCTCCGGTCCTCTAGGTGGCGATGTTGAGCCGGACCGCCCGCTCACGTCCAGTCAGAAGCCTCTGAAGAACCTCGGCAGGGTTCTATCTACACCCCTCCCCAAGCTGAAGATGGATCTAGAACCCTGGATGGGTGAAGGTTGTTGAAGTTTGATTGAAGGTGCGTCTCAGAAGGTCAGAGGTCAGCATCTGCTCAGCACCAGAAGGTTCCACGTTCTAAGCTGGTGCCCCTCAAGGTTCTCAGTGAGTTGAATCTTCATGTTCTCCTGCTGGGGTTCTCTCCAGGTTCTCCATCTTCCTCCCACAGTCCAAAGCCAGCAGTTAGAACTTTGGCCTGAAGGCAAGAAGGTTCTAAACCAGTGGGTTCTCCATATGTGGAGTCTCCATGTTCTCCTACCCCAGGTCCTCTCCAAGTTCTCCCTTGGTCCTCCATGTTCTCCTACTTGGGTTCTCAATGTGTGGAGTCTCCACGTTCTCCTGCCTGGGTTCTCCTCCATCTCTATAGGTGGACCCATTGATTGACAGCTGACACGTCCAGGCTAAACCCCGCCTCTTTCCCCTGCTAACGTCACCCCTGATTGGTTGTTTCGACACGTGTGTGTGTGTGTGTGTTCATGTGTGTGTGTGTGTGTGTGTGTGTGTGTCATCTGCGCTGTGGTGCATTCGAGGTCCTGGGCCACAATTCAAAGGCTGCCTCCTCCCGTCTGCCCGGGTTGTCCTCAAACGCATCACGTATGCGCTAACCATGTGTGCGTGTGTGTGCGTGTGTGTGTGTGTGTGTGTGTGTGTGTGTGTGTGTGTGTGTGTGTGAGTGTGTGTGTGCACGCGCCCTGGCAGAACCCCGCCGTTCCCACGGCGACCGTCCCCCTCGCGCCCGGTGACTTTCCTGACGGGAGTTTGTGTTCGTCAGACTTGTTTTTTCCTGGTCTAAATCCACGCCGTTCCCAGCTTCTCTGTTTTGACGACAAAATGGCCGCCATCGCCAGGGGATACGGTTTAATTTATCCCGGCGTGGCGTTCAAAGTTATTCGAATGAACAGGAAAGGGCAGACGTCGCTCCAGAATCCCCTGCAACTGAAACCGCTTCTGCAGCCGGGGCCACTGGCCACAAGGACCAGTGGGCCACTGGAGTCAGGTGGTCAGGAGGTCAGCTGGCCAGGGAGTCACTGGTCAGGTGGTCAGGGGGTAGGGTAGTGAGATGGTCAGGTAGCCAGGTGGCCAGATGGTCATGGAGTCAGGTAGCCAGGTGGCCAGGTGGTCATGGAGTCAGCTAGCCAGTAGGTCAGTTGGCCTTTGCTCAGGTAGTGAGCTGGTCTGGTAGCCAGGTGGATAGTTGGTGAGATAGTAAGGTAGCCAGGTGGTCATGTAGTCAGGTAGTCAGGTGGTCAGATGGTCATGGAGTCAGCTAGGCAGTTGGTCAGTTGGCCTTGGCTCTTGGTAGTCTGGTGGTTAGATGGTGAGATAGTCAGGTAGCCAGGTGGTCATATAGTCAGGTAGCCAGGTGGTCATGTAGTCAGGTAGCCAGGTGGTCAGGAAGTCTGACAATCTGGTAGTAGAGTAGCCAGGAGGTCAGGTGGAGAGATAGTCAGGTAGCCAGGTAGTCTGGTACTCACAGGTTGTTGGGTTGTCAGATAGTAAGGTAGCAAGGTGATCAGGTAGTCAGCTGGTCTGGTAGCCGGGTGGTCAGGTAGTGAGATAGTCAGGTAGCCAGGTGTTCATGTAGACAGGTGGTCAGGTGGTCACTGGTCAGCAGGTCGGGCTGTCAAATAGTAAGGTAGCTAGGTGGTGAGGTGGTCAGTTAGTTGGCTGGTCTGGTGGTCGAGACCTTTGGTTGCCAGGTGGTCAGGTGGGCTAGTAGTCCAGTAGCTTCCTGGTCAGTTAGTCAGCTGTCAGGAGATCAGGTCGTCAGGTGCTCAGGTAGTAAGTTACCCTGGTGATCAGCTAGGAAGATAGCTAGGTGGTCAGGTAGCCAGGTGGACAGATGGTCAGATAGTCAGGTAGCTAGGTGGTCAGAGGGTCACATAGTCAGGTAGTTGTCGATTATGGTGGTCCCATGGTTTGGTAGTCACTGGTCAGGAAGTCACTGGTCAGGTGGTCAAGTAGAAAGTTAGCTAGGTGGTCAGGTGGTCTGGAAGTCCGGTCGTCTGGTAGCCAGGTGGGCTGGTGGATGGGTAGTCAGGTAGCCGGCTGGTCGGGTAGTCAGTGAGGAGATTAGCTAGCCAGGTGCTCAGGTAGCCAAGTGTTTGGTCGGCCAGTCATTTACAAAAACATATAAAATATATATAAACACTATATAATAAATAAAGCCCCACCCACTGGCTCTGTTAGCGTAGCCGCTTAGCATCACCTGGTCAGCTCCGGAAGTAAACAAACGGCCATCTTGAAAATCAATCGGCGGGTAAATTTGACCCCGAGGGCCGTCTCGTAGGTGCAGGGGAAGCAGACTGAGCTAAAATCAAATTAGCATTTCATCCCGAATTATTTTACCTCCGTGAATTATTTTTCACCTGAATCAACGTTGCCGTTTTTTTTTTGTTTTTTTTTAAACAAAGAGTTGCTTGTTTTTTTTTTTTTTCAAGAAAATAACAAAAAAAAAAAGGGAGTTAAATGCTTTATCTGAGGAGAGGAAGTTTTTTTGTTTGTGATGAAAAACAAATATCGCGTGGGAGCAAAGGGGGAGGTAAACGTGGAGTGTGTGTGTGTGTGTGTGTGTGTGTGTGTGTGTGTGTGTGTGTGTGTGTGTGTGTGTGTGTGTGTGTGCGCTCAGCGGGCGGCCACAAGAAAAGCGGTTGAGGAAAACAGTCTCTGCAGGAAGTGCAGGAAGAGGCGTCTGCACGCCGCGCAGGGAAACAGGAAGTGACTCCCCTCCCCTGCCCCCCACCGGAACCAGAACCGCGGGTCATGTGACTCTGAGGGGCTTAGGGTCACGTGACATGGGTCGCGGCTGGGTCATGTGACATGGAACTTTTTTTTTTTTAAATTCCATCAAACCGTACAACAACCAAACATGGCTGAATTCAAACGTGCATCAAACATCATCGACCGACATGAGAGAAAGAATAAATCTACAATGAAAGGCAGGAGTGACAGGAATGAACCCTGTGGGAAATAATGAACAAGGCCAAAGAAACTAAAAATAAATAAGTAAATAAGTGAATAGATAAAGGCAAGACAACTTGGATTTAACTGTCTAAAGGAAGATCATTCATAAAACATTTTCTTGTTTTGGTTTTTTTTCATAAGTGTCAAAGATTTGTTATTCCATTCAAAGTTATTTCTAAAGAAGGCAAAATTTGCGGGGACATTTTTTTGCCTCCTGCGTTTGCGAATGAAGAATTTGGCCAAACCTAAATGAACATTTCAAGCAGAGTTCATGTCATCTCTGGTTTGCTGAAAGTCAACCGAATGTCATGTCGTCTCTTGATGGAGAAGTTTGAACCCCAAAAACCATGTACTTTTTCACATGAAAAGAATAGATGGTCCGTAGTTTCACTATTTTCTTCACAAAATGAACAAACATCATCTTCAGTATGAAATCGTAATCTTAATAATTCCTTGTTGTTTCTCTCATGTCAGTTGATGATCACTGATGCACGTTTGAATTCAGCCATGTTTGGTTGTTGTTCGGTTTTACGGTTCGTCACAACGGATTTCAATCAAAATAAAATAAGATAAAAATGTTTCACACAAACAAAGGTCACATGACACAAATGGATCCAACTCCGACGACCAATCAGGTGCCCGTCAATCAAAAAAATAACTGCTCGTCCCTCCCGTCGCCGCTTTGAGCCCCGAATCAGCTGACGGCCGCCGTCACGTTTCTGACGCCCGAACTTTGGAGGAAATAAAAAAAAAAAAAAAAAAAACTTCAAGTGTGAATACTTTTATGCAGTTTTTCCCCGGAGCCTCGACGGAGATGAAGTACTACAATGTTCTGGCAGCAGCAGGAACATAAACCATGTTGACATGTCGTACTATTACTGCACCTCCTACACGCCTCCTCTCTCCGCCTCCACGCCCACGCTGTCACGGCAACATCCCGCTGACGCACACACACACACACACACACACACACACACACACACACACACACAACGCTGTACTTCGGATTATTTGCCGTCGATAAGGAGCGGAGGAAACAGGAAGTGGTCGCGGGACGGACGCTTCCTGTTTCCTGCGGGCCGGACACCGGCGGGACGAACCATATTTGTGGACGCCGACGGGAGAATCCATGAAAGAAGGGAAAGGGGGGACGTTGTGTAGTCCATCATAATATAATACAGCATAACATAAAATAATATTATATATTACATAACACAATATCACACAACATAATATAATATAATAATAAATAACAACATATAATATAAAACAAAATAATATAATATTATATAACAGAATAAAATAATAAATAATATAATATAATATATATAAGTAACAATTCAAGACATTTGAAATGAGTAATGATCAAATTTAAAGATTACTAGATTTTTAAAAAAATATATCCAACTTTTTTTTGTTTTTTAAAAATTAAAAAATAAAATCCACTTTAAATGGACAGGAAAATGTAGTATTACAAATATTATATCAAATTTATTTTTGTCAAATCTTACCATAATAAGGGAAAACTACGCTTACCTGCTTCATTAATTAGTAAATTCTTAAAAAATAAAATGTCTGCTTTAAATTTAAATTTCATTTATTTTTAGTCACTGAATTTATACTTGTCTGATACTATAGAATAATTCTGTTTCATTTTATATCTTGTTTTACGAGTTAAATTAATCTATTCTATGTTTTATTGGAGGTGCTTTTAAAGAAAATGAATTATCATTATTATATGATATAAAATATTAATTTAATTTTCTCATTCCATTTGTTCTTACTAGTTTTAAAACTGCAATATTTGGGCTTTATTTTAAAAAGAAATCCATCTGTAATTAAATAAAATAATTTTATTTTAATATAACAATATTCATTATTTTTTTGTGTAAACTTCCAGTCCTATTACCACAATACTTCTGGATTCTGCATTGATTTATTGATTTCTTTGTTTATTATCCTGACCATCATTAAATTATCAGTTTTGACTTGAGTGCATAAAAAATATGGAATAATCCGAATAATGCCTTTTATTGTCCAAGTCCATTAAAATCCATCTATATTTTTGTTTTTTACTCACCAATGCTTTCACCTTATAATAATATGATATCATTACTTCAAAACAGTAAAAATATAACATAATATGATATATCATGTAACATAATATGATAACAAAAATAAAAACAATTAAAGAAATTTGAAATTACTAATGATTAAATTTAAAGATTATTAAATATTTTAAAAAATATATGTCTATTTTTTTAAATAAAATAAGATCCATTTTCATGGACAGGAAAGTCTCATATTACAAATTTTAATATAATATTAATATAATATTAACATATTACATATTACTTATTTATGAATAATCCTACCTTAATCTCAGTAAAAAAGGCTTTTATTCTGAAAATACTTTCATTCTTTTTTAAAATTTACCCTTAAAATGATGCTTTTTATCGTCCAATTGCAAGAATATCATAGTAATAATATAATAATTGCAATCCATATATATTTTTTGGTTTTTACCCACCGGCGCTTTCACGTTATTTTGAAATACCGTCTTTTTTTTTCTCGCCCGTCGAGCTCCGGACGCTCTCCCGCACATTGATCGACCCCCTGATTGAATGATTGAATGATTGATCGATCCATCGATCGGCGTCGGCCGCCGGAATCCGATTTCATCATTTTTCTTAATTGGAACAAATGGTTACGAGCCGAAGCGCCAACCCCCGGACTCGTGTTGGAAATGGTTCTGGCCGCGAGTCGGCTGGTCCCGCTCCAAAATGTCTGCCTGAGACACACACACACACACACACAAACACACACACACACACACACGCACACACACACACACACACACACACACACACACACACACACACACACACACGCATACAATGGCGCGAGCACAGGCCAGCTCAGCC
>CAAKHD010005036.1:48005-87401 GCA_901007705.1 Fistularia tabacaria | reverse complement strand
TCTTCATCACCTCTATTGCCTGCACCAACATGTCCATTGAAGTCTGCTCCAATTACCACTCTCTCATTTCTGGGGATATTCTGCGTTAGTTCATATAACTCATTCCAGAACTTCTCCTTCTCCTCTAACTCCCATCCTGCATGTGGGGCATACCAACTAACAACATTGACCATTACATCTTCAATTTCTAGTTTCAGGCTCATAAGTCTACCTGACATTCTTTTTACCTCCAGAACATTCCTAACAAACTCCTCCTTCAAGATAACTCCTACTCCATTTCTCTTCCTATCAGTACCCTGATAGAACAACTTAAAACCTGCTCCCAGGCTTCTAGCCTTACTACCTTTCCATCTGGTCTCCTGGACACACAGTATATCCACCTTCCTTCTGTGCTTCATGTCAACCAACTCTCTACCTTTTCCTGTCATCGTCCCAATATTCAAAGTCCCTACTCTCAGTTCAAGACTCTTGCCTTTCCTCTTCTCTCTCTGCTTTTGAAAACGCCTTCCTCCTCTCCTTCGGCCCACAGTAGCCCAATTTCCATTGGTACCCTGTAGGTTATCGGCACCAATGGCGGTTGTTGTTAACCCGGGCCTCAACTGATCCGGTATGAGATTTTTAGGTTTGATTCGCATATTTGGTTTTGGCAAAAGCTTTACGCCCTATGCCCTTCCTGAAGCAGCCCTCTGCATTTATCCAGGCTTGGGACCGGCTCAGGAAGACACTGGCCTGTGCCCCCCGAGTTTGGCTACAGGAGACACTGGCCCGTGCCACCCTGAGGCGGCATTGTTTGAAAGCAAACATCTACCTCGATTTAACTTGTGTTCCTTTCATGACCAAACACGGATTTACACTGGCAAAAAAAATGGAAAAAGGAAATATATGACACTTTAATACCATCACAATAAATGGTGATATTCTGTTTGGATACTACATAAACCTTCATAAAAAATAACTTTATCAATTTCATGATAAAAATGTTTTTGTTTTTTTCTTCCTGGTGATCTTTCAGTATTAAGGAAAAATCTGTTTCACCATTTACCAGCAACACACAAAAATAGCAGTGTAAGCTTCATAGTTTTGTACAGCACAGATGACAAATGGACACACTGTTGTCAGGGGTCATGAACAAAAATTTAGAAATAAGGTTTCAATTTTGCTCTCCTGCAATGTTTCTTCAAAGTTATGAATCTAAAAATAATTGTCAGAAAATCTAAAAGTCATGAGGCGAAGATGCTCTTGTTGAACAATGAAAATGAAAAGCAAAGTAAAAGTCAGCGTAAGTAATTTAAATAACTTCCTAACAATTCTTAAGTTGAGTAATTGTATTGGTAGAAGGGATGTCTTCTTATGTCGTGTGTATGTGTGTTTTGTTGGTTGGTTTATTTTCTGTGGTTGTGCATGGTAAAATTCTTACAGTTATTATGGCCTGTATGTGTGTATGTGTCTGTGTCTGTGTGCATATGTGCACTGGTGAAAGTGTGCGTATGTGTGTCTGTGTTTGGTCACATGACAGGCTGCTGGTCTCGGCAGCTGTGTTTACTAATAGCAGAAGGAGGTCGGAGTTTAGAATCTTTTTTGGTAGCATCTCACAGTAGCTGCATGTATCGAAACCCGCTGTCCTGCTACTTAACTGCTGTTTATAAGGTAAGATAAATTACAGAAAACATTCAGTATATTCTATGCACAGGAATTTGTTTAAAATCTGTAATTACTAGGTTTATAATGGCAGAAATACTGCCTTGATGTGCCAAAAGGAACAAATATGAAACAGAGAAATAAGCTCTTTCTATCATTGCTTCATTTGTTTGTCTGAGTTTGTTTGTGTCTTACTGAATCTGCTCTCTCTCTTAACTGTAAAATATACTTTTGAACAACATAAACCGCGGACCATAGAGTGTTTCAAATTATTTTTCTACTGTATTGCAAACACACCTTAACAGTGACCCTGTGTGCTGAGTCCTACCCTTTCATTTTGCCATTCGTGTTAGAATATGTCTTTGTGTTATCTATGAGCGGCAGCTACATGTAACAGGACTGTGAGCACATAACGATGCATTTGAGGAGCAGCGACACAGTGACCCATTGTGGAGGCAGAAAGCACAAGTCATGCTAAAGGGCACAGCTGACTGCAACATGCACAGCCCAGCTCGGAAATCACAAAGGAAGAAAAACACAAGTGTGGCCAGATGTATCCTGTAGCAGTTATATGAGGCAGTAATGTCTGGTTCATTGTGAATGCAGAGCAAAGTAAAAACAGTAAATATAAAAGAGGCCCTTGGATATATTCAGAATGGCCTGTTTGTTGTTGCTGACGTGGTGCTCCATCACTCTGTCACACTTTCAATGACCTTTCTATCGCTATGATTGTCTGCAGTTCAGTATTCAGTAAATGGGCTCTACCTCTATTGAAACAACATCTATATGTCTATTTTCATTGGTGTATAATCCCCTCACACTGAGGAGTTGCCTTGTGAATATCAACAATGGTGATCAGAGTGTGGCCAAATAATGTCCCGGGGGATGGAAGAAGGTTTGATGAGTCTGTGTGTTGGTCTTCAACTATGAAGCAATAAAAACCCCAAACAAAACACTTAAAATAGGAACATTGTAACTGATTGATATAGCGGCTACATTAGATGTTACAGTGCTTCAAACAAGTTTCCTGAGAATAAACATTCTCCTATTTTTCTAAACTCCGCAAAATAACTTCTGCCAAAATCCCCAGCAGTACATGTCTTACCCAAATACATTTCAATGAACATAGCAGTAACAGGCCATTCTTTAAAAAGTGTTATTCACCTCACACTTAGATAGGCAAATTCTGCATCTCCAGACACTTTGGATAATTCCTTAAAAACTCTGAATTTACCTATTTTTTTAAATATTTATTTTATATTTTACTCCAAATACAATACAATCTCAATAAAGCCTTTTAACACATCAGCCAAAAAGAAGAAATCTATACTGAAACCAAGTTTTAGAAAATCCCTACTCCCTTCAACATAGGCATAAACATCAACGTCCTCAAGGACATTATGGTCTGATTTACTATTCTCATCAGAGTCCTGTCCACTTAAAATTAAAAACAAAAAAATGTTGTTATTTTTCTATTTTCACACGGCCAAACAAGGATTTGGGATTTAGCTTTGATGTGAGCTTTTTTAATGAAACTAAAGGACCTAAACCCCCCTTACTGAGGCAGTGTCATCATAGAGACATATCCCTCAATCGCAGATTTAGAATCATCTTCATTCTGACAGGTGATCCACATACTCCCATTGACACATCATGCCTATTTAAATTATGGAAATATTTAAGAACACACACACAATCATATGCAAACACAGACACACATACAAATAGATGCAAGAAACAGAGAAGTAATGAGATACATGTTCACTTAGGTGTTACTTATAAAGAATATGTCATGCACTTAAAAATGATAATTAACCTGTTTTCAACATCGTTACATCAGAATTACAAAACTATTGGGTTACAATTTGCTATTAGTGTTCTGTTTCCATTTGAGTTTTATTAGCAACTTTTTCTCACCAATTTCATTAAATATTCCCTATCTCTGATTCCGATGGCATAGGGATTATTTAGTTTTCACATGTTGTCTTTTTACTTCTATAATGTATTGCGTCTTGCTTAAGGTACCTTTCGATAGCCTGGAAATTATTCCCTGTCACTTGATGTAACGATGTTACAAAGTTAGCGCACGCTAACTTTTTAGCATCAGGAGATGTGTACCAACATTTGCTGGTGGACTTTCCATTGCTGACGATGCCCATATTTTCCACCGTGGTGTGGAGGACTTCATCCCCATGGTGGGACAGCCCACTTATGCGTGGGCGCAGTGCCAAAATGCTAGCAAGCCAGCGACTGCTAAGGAGGCGTTCGCCACCATGGAGCGCCTGGGGATGGTGCGGCGGTCCAACAGCCGGTGGGTTTACCCTTGCCACATGGTGCCCAAGAGCAACGGGCTGTTGCACCCCTGCGACTTTTGGCGGTTGAATAACGTCACAGCAAATGGCCGCTATCCCATACCCCACATTCAAGACTTCTCTGCGCGGCGGTCAGGCACTACCATTTTTTCCAAGATGGACCTCCCGTGCACGCGGAGGACGTGCCCAAGACTTTGGTGATCACCACATTTGGGCTTTTCAAGTTCCTGCGCATCCCTTTCAGTTTGAAGGGTGCCGCTCAGACCTTTCAGAGGCTCATGTGATGCATGACCTGTCTATCTTGACGATTTACTGGTGGACAGCTCGTCAGCACCTGATCCACTTGACACAGAGTTCCCATCGTCTGGATGAACATGGCCTTAAAGTAAACCCAGCTACGTGTCAGTTTAGGCTGTCGATGATTGACTTCCTGGGTCATCGCATTTCACTGCAAGCTACAGTTCCGTTGCCTGCGACGCTGCAAGTGGGGACTGATTTTCCCCACCCATCCTCAGTCAGGGCATTGCAGGAGTTCTTGGGCATGATGAAGTCCTACAACTGTTTCCTTCCTCACGCTGCCCACCTCCTTCAGCCACTGTATGGGGCTTTGCTGTCCAGGCAGGGGAGCAACACAGGCGACTGGACTCAGGAATGGATACAGGGTTTTGATGGGGTTAAGCGCACCCATCTTGCACCCCAGGTGTCCATAGTGTTGACGACCCATGCGCCTGACATTACTGCTGGTGCCGTGGTTGAACAGTGGGTGGCGAATGCGTGGCAACCCCTTCCTCAGCTGCAAACTCCAGGATAGCGGATGCAAATATAGCGTTTTGTTCATCTGGCGACACGTCATTTCCGTTTTCTTCTGAAAAGCCACTCATTCACGGTGTATGTGGATCACAGGCCTTTAACTTTCGCCATGTCCAAAGTGGCTGAGCCGTGGTCCGCCCACCAGGGAGGAGGGGAAGCAGCGACATCTTGCGGCCATTTCAAAGTTTACGACGGACATTCGGCATGTGGCAGGGAAGTCCAACCCTGTTATGGATTGCCTGTCGAGTGCGCTTGTGTGCCCAGTGCACGTCGGGATGGACTTCTCAACTATGGGCACCGACCAGCCCAGCGACCTGGATGATCTTGCCCTGAAGTTGACACACATGGGCCTCAAGCTGGAGGAGGTGTTGGTGAAGGAAGGTGGCCCTGCCCTCCTGTGTGACGTCTCTACCGGCCATCCCTGCCCAGTGGTTCCTGTCAGCGTGTTTTCGACTCGGAGCACTCCCTTACGCACCCGGGGGTCCGGGCTTCGGTGAAACTGGTGAGTTCTAAGCCTGGCAATCATAAGGATATCAAGTGGGCGGCCACGTGTGTGGCGTGTCTGCTTGCTAAGATTCATTGGCATTTTAGGGCAGCCCTTGAGCCGTTTTCGATTCCGGCCAGGTGTTTCGACCATGTACATGTCACCTGGAAGGTCCTCTGTCTCCTTTGCAGGGTTTTACGCACCTGCTCACCATGGTTGGTTGGGCCACCAGGTGACTGGAGGTCATCCCGCTGTCCTCCACAGTGATATGAGACTTTTCCAGGGTGTTTCTTTTTTTCTGGGTTGGCTGTTTAGGCACCCTGTCCGACATCACTTCGCTCTCAGTCGGCAGCTGGGTTGGCCGTTTACCGCGGGTTACACTGGGGCTGCGTTAAGTCCCGAAGGACAACCTCAATGCATTGCCTGCTGAGCTGGTTCTTGGCATGCAGCTGAGGGTCCCAGTACAGTCTTTGCCTGAGAGATCCGCTCCCCCTTCCCATTCGAATGCGGTTCCTGTTGGACTCCCCAGCCCTTGGTTTCTGGGCTCTGTTCACCACTGTTTCCCATGATCTTTTGTACCTGCAGAGCTCATGTCGACTCAGTTTGTGTTTGTGTTTGTACAACAATGATGGGCCGTTCCAGGTTCTTGAGGCAGGCGCTAAGAGTTTTGTTACGTGGGCGAGCTTCGGGAGCGGGTGTTGCTTGATCAGCTGAAGCCAGCACACAGGGTGGCTGGTGAAGTTCTGCTTCCTCCCCAGGTTCCCCGCCTTGCTCACCCTCCTTCCAGGACCCTGGCAGCGCCTCCACGAGTCTAGTGTCTGGTGTGCCCGACTGTATCGACCCGGGGGACAACACAGCCATTATGGCAGGCCGATCAGGCCTCCTGTGAGGGACTAGTTTGTGTTCCAGGGTCCCTTCTGGGTGTTTGGAGGGGCGCTGTGTGGCGGAAACTAAGGCATGGTCTCTCACCCCATGGGACTAGAGGCTGGGGACCTGGTTAAAGTCAGGGATATATGTCCCGGAAGTGCACTGGAGCAGTTGTTTTTTGGTGCTCATTGATTAAAGTTAAAGTTCGTTCAATTCCCCGCTCCACCTAGTGTGTCGAAGTGTTGTTGAGCAAGACACTGAGCCCATAACTGCTCCCCTGGTGCTGGTAGACGGCAGCCAACTGCTCATGGTTCATCCATGATGGGTTAAATGCAGAGAACGGATTTCCCCACAAGGGATTAATAAAGTATACATTATTATTAAATTCTTCCACGACTCCAAGGCTCTGCTCCTCGCCGAGCACCACAATGCCACAATTTCTGCCACTTGACATGCTTATTTCTCCATGGGTCTATCAGGTGATGACCAGCTGCCAGTTGCACAGGTGATGCTGCCCACTTTTCTCAAGGGAATGTTGCCATTTGTTCCTTGAAAATCCAAGATTAAAATAAACACACTTCTCTGTAAACAAAAGCAGAACTCAAGCTTGAGTTCAATAAGCCCTTTGTTTACTTTTGTCAATAATAAATCATAATTTCAGTTTCCCTGAACACCCCCAGGTGAGCCCCAGGTGTATTTGGTGGCTAATTCTAATTCTGATATTTTATCTAATTTCCATCCATTGCAGCTGTGAAATGTAGTCACATAAGTGACATAGTACAGCCTACTCAGGCTCATGTGCATTTCTTTTTATTTATTCTATTTTTTTGTTCTCAAGTCTAAATGGTCAACAAAATCCACAAAGATTAAGACTTTTTTTCTTTGAATCTACTTCACTCGCCTTCAGCAATATTCAGTCGTAGCAACTGTAGGATGTGTAAAGATCCAAGCCTGGCCTGACGAGCTAGCATTTGTTTGAAAAAACTTATGGCACATACGCACACACATTAGATCTACTACATCTTCAAAGTACCATGAACAAGCCAGTTTTCTGTTGCTTTAGTTCAGCCGTTCACATACTGGGAAGATTTTTATTTTTATTTTTAATCTTGTCAAAAACAGCTTAAGGATAATAATTAAGTAAAAGACCATAACTACGTGCCGCCAAGCTACTGTCACACCCTTCTTGTTTTCTTCATCCTTCTCAAAAAAATTAGGGGGCATCCTACACACAGTACCACACCAAGAGAGATCTGAATGACTGAGTTTATGATATTGTATGGAGACAAGGTATGATAATGATACCATAAGATAAATATTTATATTTATCCAGTGATCTGTGTTAAAAATTGGTTTTCTGCATGATTCCAATCTTTTAAAAATTTTCTTGAGTAACAATCACTGAATTTGCGCATTCCTGATCAAATAAAGAACAAAAAACCGAGGTGCACCAGGGCCAAGCCAGGCCTCAGCTCTGCGTGCGCAGTCCCTTACAAACTGGGCTGCGTTGAGCTTTCTCATATCTGTTTCTCAGCATGTTGACAATATAATGTTCGGATAAGGATTTATTATATTGTTATAGATATCATAACCTTCTTCAGGCTTCTCCTGTCTTTGCTGGAATTGTGTGACAGAATTATTCTTGCTGGTCAGACTAAACCAGGGGTGTCAAACTCATATTGGTCCGTGGGCCGCATAAGAGATAATTGGCCAGGTGCGGTCTGAATGCGCCTTAAGCCCTAGTCTAGCCGCAACACTCAGTTGCTTGGTCACAGCCTCCTCAGTGAGGCTCTTCGTCCTGCGCTTTCCTCTGTGCGTGCCCCAAATGACAGGCAACACTTACCATCTGCTTAAAAAAAAAGAGAGTCCCACTAATGGGAGTTTTCTTTCTACATGCTGGACGCCCCCTGGTGGGTGATTTGAACATTTTCCCCTTCTTTCTTTAGTAACTCATAACTTTGAATAGAAATGACTGGAGACTTCATTTTTTTTGACATCCTCAGAATTTATGGCTCTACAAGAAGCGGGCCAGATAAAACCCTTTTGCGGGCTAGATTCGGCCCGCGGGCTGTATATTTGACACCCCTGGACTAAACGATGAATATGATTGGGCTTAAACTGAATAAACTTCAGAGAAAGGTGAAGCAGACATGAGCTGGTAGACACTTAATTCTGTCTTCCTTCTATAAGCAATATAGGATATAATAAATAAGGTAAATGTAATAAAGTTGAATAAGAAAGAACAACAAAGTAACCAAGCTTTTGATGGCAAAAGATATGCACATAGACTTTGTATACAAATAAAGATATGACCACAAATGGTTTTGTGTTTTATTTAAAAAATGAGAGGAGACTAAGAAAGAAAAATCAAGTATTTGAAAAAAATATTTGACCTCAAGCAAATGATTTTCTTGTTTTCCTTGTTCTCCTCCTGATGAGCAACTTATATTAGCACCAGAATTAAAAGTTTAAAAATAACTTAATGTTTAACTGAGGATCAAAATTGCAATTGTGTTGTTTACCTCTCTGCACTTATATTACTTTAAATTGAGTATAGATTGTTTGTAACACATGGAGGGTGAATAGCACATTTGCTCTATTTGTTGTCTCCCACTGCTGTCCAGGCTATTTATCATGCTGTGTGTGTGTGCTTATTTGTGTGAGAGACAGGAATTCTGATGGGATGTAAAACACTACAAGTGGTCCTAAGTCATGCTGCTAAATTAATTGGGAATAAGATACTCTTGAGTTCTTACAATTGTAAATCTTACTCCAGAGGAGTCACTGCTTTACCAACCAAGAACCACACCACATACCACTGTTGAGTATGACATTGGTAATGAGCAAGGTAACAAGTGTCCAGTTGTACACCTGCGAAAATCATCACCAACCTGCAGGGAAGGGGACAAAGGGAAGAGAGAAAAAAGGCCAAACGCAAGGTAGCCTGGGCTGTATCGCAGCCTGTTTATGATTGCTGTATTTTTTAGATGAACATCTGATTGAATTTGATGATACTAACATGCTTTTCTTGTTCTCTTATCGTTGAGAACTACATTCTTTAGTTAAAGTTTTTGATGGCAGTGTTATCGATTTCTCTCCAAGGAAAAGTGTTCTTGGTACACAGCAGTGAGCGTGTTGACAGCTGCCCTTTGTATCAGCTCAGCACCATGGAATCTTCAATTCTGGTACAGGGTGCATCTCTGGATGCTCTCCTAAACCAATGCATTCAGGCATTCGGTAAGTTTTGGCACTGAAGTTAAAAAGCAGGCTGATATCAGAACACATATATTAGGGGCTCCGACTGAACTGGATCAACTAAATTGGGATCATTTGAATCGATTAATGATTATAACAAAAAAGGTTCAATGTCTCTAGGCTGGATTTGTGGGTTTTCACCTCTGTCACACAGAAAAGAAATAGTCACTACTGGTACAATTCTCATTCTTGGTTTGGGTAGAATATGTTCGTACCTTTTCCTGATTTCTTCTTACCTGTATTCACAGATGACCATGGTGAGCTACAAGACAACCTGCTGCCTCGCAGCCTGCTGTTGATGCATCGCTGGTATGTCAGTTCCTCAGAACTGGCAGAGAGACTCCTCACGATATATCCTGATGATATGTATTACTGGAAAGACACAAATCCTGCCAGTGGCACTTAATATACCTATATATTTTTGTTAAAAGAAATACAATTTTGCAGTTGTGGCCTGGCTTTCAAATTTATCATTATTTCAGTGACTCACCTTTCCTTCCATTATGCCTTTGACAATGTTAATGTCAAATGATCCGGCTTGATGTTCTCCTGCGCTGATGTACTTGGTGGTGACTAGCTGTGCTGTCAGGCCTTAAATTTCAGTTAATGAAAACTAATGTGTACAGCATCCTTCCTACATGCTATTCACAGTGTGTATTGTGTGACAGAAAAGTACAATTGTCAACAGGCAAAGACTGACAATAATTAATTAATTTGAGGCTGTCTTGAGACTCCCAAATAGACTGGGTTTCAACCAGTGCTGAATACAGTACATACAGATACTTTTCTTTATAAATATCAGATGATGAGGTTGGAAACCAAGAAAACTTGGCTCAAAACTAAAAATGATCCCCCTGGAATGTATAAAAAACATTTTAGATGGAATGCTTTCAAAATTGGTGACGAATAGATATTGAAAAGGAATTTTTGAATGCCAAGAGCCATTTAATGTGACAGCTGCCACTTGACCAATCACTCGATTGGATTATTCCATCTGCCTAAATGCATATTCTCACATTATAGGATGTCAGGATATTGTAGCAAAAAGGTTCTGTCTCGGAGATAGAAGGGCTGTATAACAATCATCTTTAACATGTATCTCTTTCACATCAAAAAACTCTTTAACCAAATCCCACGTACCGTGACTGCAAAAGTGAAGACAGACAGAAAAATAGACTGAAGATTTGTTATTTCATGAGGTAAGACACTTTTTTCTTTTTTACACGAGATCCAAAGCTTATTTTAAAAGAGTGCCACAATGTTATCAAGTCAAAATTAAGCTGAAGAACATCATGCACAATATGCAAAAACAAGATCATTCAACTTAGGTTCATCTTTAAAACCCTGTCCTTTTCTTATTGTATATTTTCATGTATATGCCAGAAAACAATATGGTGATTCATTAGCTTTATTTAGTATCTTTATAAAGATTGGAACCAATGAGAATCACATTGAAGGGAAAGAAGAACGTACTTCACATATTCACTGATAATGTGTGTCCAGGTACTGGATTGGGACTTTCCCTGCAGAGTTTAACCTGGACTTAGGTCTGATCCAAATCACGGAGGAGTTCAGGGAAGTAGCAGCCAAGCTCAGCTGTGAGGAGCATTTTAAACTCATCGACATATCAACTATGTAAGTGCCAAACAGCATGCATTTTCATGAGGCAAAGCACCAAATTGAAAACATCAAAGGCTTTTTTAAAATTTTAATATCAACCTAGTATTAGGTTTACTTGAAGTTTTGCACTGCTTAACTACAGTTATCTAAGTTACTACAAAAGTCAACAGGGATAATGAGTGTATTTGTTTTATTTTGTCAGTTTATGAATCCAATATTTTTGTCATAGCCCATCATATGAATGGATGCGTAAGTTGACACAACGCAAGAAGCAGACCAAAAAAGGCAAAGCCTCACTTCTGTTCGACCATCTGGAGCCAATCGAACTGGCCGAGCATCTCACCTTCTTGGAGTTCAAGTCCATCCGAAGGATATCGGTATGCCCAATCTCTCTTTCTCTCATACTTCAAATTATTAAGTCTTATAAATATATGTTTTATGTGTTGAAAAGGTAAGGGAGACTGAAATTTGAAGTTTGGGATTTTTTTTTTTTTTTTTTACATTTGCCTCATGCTAAATTTCATAATTGATCTTTGTAGTACATATAGTCATTGCACGAATCAAATATGGGTGTATGATGTATTTATTATGTATTATTTGTATATCTGACTGTAAATGTACTGCACTGAGATTGCAAATCAATCGATCACTTTAATTGATCATTACAGTTATAGTACATACATGATAAGTAGTGTTTGAGACATTAGATGTCAGTTAATGGCACTCCATAGTATATTTCAATTTTAATGAACACAAAGTGTTTTTGGTTTTGTTTATTTGTTTCTTTTTTTATGTTTTATGTGAAAGATAAGTTTTTATGGGAAAAGCTTCCAGATCAGTTCCCATCATAATTATGGTCCACACAATGGCAAAGAATTACTTGAAAACAAATTGTACAAAAACTCTTCAGTGCCTTGTGTTCATGTGATGATTGTGTGACCCTTTGAATCTCCTCTCATGCTTCCATCACAACCAAATCATTTACACACACATTAAAAAAGAGACACTTTAGCAGACAGTTTTGCTAGTTTCCTTCATCCTATAAAGCTATCTTTCCTCCTCAAGAAGAGTATTACCAGTAGTTAACTATCAACAAAAACACTTATGGGCCCATGATATCAATCCGTGTGAAAATTCTCGATTCTTACGTACATATGACAGACAAGGAGAATAATGTATCCTCATGTGGGTTCTATTTGATTTATTGTTGTTGGTAATTATTATTGTTTTTTTTGTTTTTTTCCTTTTGTGATAATCAAGTCTTGAAGTTCTTGAGTCCTCTTTTATCCAGCTGTCGAACTTAAAGGGCTATCTTAGTATTATTGAGCGCACCAGTCCCTTAAAAGATTGTGTCAGGCATTCTCCCTCTCGACCTCTCCAACAGAACCTACGCCTCATGAAATACCTGTTTGTGACCTGATTCCATTCGCCAGT
The DNA here is from genome assembly GCA_901007705.1 of Fistularia tabacaria. Lineage (NCBI taxonomy): Eukaryota > Metazoa > Chordata > Actinopteri > Syngnathiformes > Fistulariidae > Fistularia > Fistularia tabacaria. The sequence continues at coordinate 74,981 of CAAKHD010005036.1, read as the reverse complement.
GTAATGCATTTGGGAGTGAATGGGATGGGTGACAACACTATACTGCAGACTTGACCTCAAATCTTTTCCAGGCTGGCAAATTGAATTCAACTGACTTAGATCATAAGATAATTTCCCTTTGTCTGAGACACATGTCTTTGTGAACCTTAAGGAAGTGTTTAAGTCTTAGACACTTCCTTAAGGTTCACTAAAAAGTGAATAAATAAGGACATCTTAGACTCTAAGATGTTCTTATTCATTCACTTTTAGTCAACCCTGTAAAATGTTTTTTTTTTTTTTCTGCCTGATCACTGCCCATAGAATTCCATCAATTTCCTTTTCATGTGAACCCTAACGCCTCAGTCACACACTGTCAGGCTATGTGATGAAAAAGCCCATCTCTCCAGTCATAATGAATGAGGGAGGTACATTTTTCTTTGGCAAGAGCTGAAAAATTGTCAGCTTTTGTAAAAGCTTGTCTGAACTTCACAGTGCAGCTTAAAATCATGTAAGAGCTGAAGAGACCTGAAAAGACACTAGGTGTTGACATTCAGAAAAATATGAATGTAGATTCCATCCATCCATCCATCTTCCGTCGCTTATCTGTAATCGGGTCGTGGGGGCAGCAGCCGGAGCAGGGAGGCTCAGACTTCCCTCTACCCAGAAACATGGTCATGCTCCTCTGGGGGGACCCCAAGGTGCTCCCAGGCCAGCCTAGGGACATAGTCTCTCCACTGTGTCCTGGGTCTTCCTCGTTGCCTCCTCCCAGATGGACATGCCTGGAATAACTCCCCCGGGAGGTGTCGAGGAGGCATCATGACCAGATGCCCGAGCAACCTCACCTGACTCCTCTCTATACAGAGGAGCAGCAACTCCACTCTGATTTCCTCCCTGATGACCGAATATCTCACCTTATCTCTAAGGGAGAGTCCGGCTACCCTGCAGAGAAAACTCATTTCAGCCGCTTGTATCCATGATCTCATGCATTCGGTCACTACCTACAGCTCTTGACCGTAGGTGAGGGTAGGAACGTAGATCGACTGGTAAATTAAGGGCTTCCCCCTCTGGCTCAGCTCCCTCTTCACCACGACAGACTGATACAGTTACCGCATCACTGCAGACGCTGCACCGATTCGCCTGTCGATCTCCTCCTCCATCCTTCCCTCACTCGTGAACAAGACCCTGAGATACTTAAACCCCTCCACTTGGGGCAGGACCTCTTCCCCAAACCGGAGTGGGCGCTGCACCCATTTTCGGTTGAGCACCATGGTCTCGGATTTGGAGGTGCAGATCCACATCCTGGCCACTTCCTGAGCTGCGAACCGTTCCAGCGATGCAGATTCTGGCCTGATGAAGCCAACAGAACTGCATCATCTGCAAAAAGCAGAGACTTGTGGCCACCAAACCAGATCCCCTCGACGCCCTGGCTGCGCCTTGAAATTCTGTCCATAAAGTTATGAACAGAATCGGTGACAAAGTCATGGTGGAGTCCAACTCTCACCAGAAACGGGTCCGACTTATAAACGGCAATGCGGACCAAGCAGCAACACCGGTCATACAGGGACCAAACAGCCCATATAATGGGGGTCGTCACCCCATATTTCCGGGGCACTCCCCACAGATTTGCCTGCGGGACATGGTCAAATGCCTTCTCCAGATCTACAAAACACATGTAGACTGGTTGGACAAACTCCCATGCCTTCTCGAGAATCCTGCAGAGGGTACGGAGCTGGTCCACTGTTCCTGACCAGGACGAGAAACCACACTGCTCCTCCTGAATCCGAGGTTTGACGACCTGGCGGACCATCCTCACCAGCACCACTGATTGACCTTATCAGGGAGGCTGAGGAGTCTGAGGCTGAGTGTGTGAACCTTCGTATAGTTGGAGCATGAATGTAGATTGTTTTTACCAAATGAATTGTAGCATACCATTTTTGATTAGCTTTGAAGTGTCTGCAGATTGTGTACCATTGTAAAAAGTAAATAGAGTTCCAACCGATAAAGTGGATGAAGTTAAGCCCCCCAGTATTTCAATAGCTAGCATTGTCCCCTCACATCAAAAATGGCCCCTGTGTCATACTCAGATGTAGCCTCTCTCTGTGAAGTGTGCATGCTCTCCCTCTGCTTGTATGGATACTCCATAGTTTCATAGTCAGCCTGAAATATTGCTCATAATGGCCCCTTTTCAGTTGAGTTTATGCTGACTTGTTGTGTAATGGCTAGGATTCATTTTGTTTTTGGCTGTATGATGCCAAAACAGTGAAGCTTCCTCAAAGTGAGAGATGGCTGGTTGAGGCCCCATTCCTGTGATGAATTTAAATTACAACCTGGCCAATAGGCAACTCAAAACCAATGTCATTGCTTCCTTTGGTTGAGTGTAGTAGTAGTTGAAACCAGGATCAAAAACTGTCTGATCTGAACCTTCATCGTTATCTTCAGTTTACCGATTACCAGAGCTACGTGATCCATGGCTGCATCTTGGACAACCCAACTCTGGAACGCTCCATTGCCTTGTTTAACGGCATATCGCAGTGGGTGCAGCTCATGGTCCTCAGCAAGCTCACACCGCTGACCAGAGCAGACGTCATTACCAAGTACATTCATGTGGCACAGGTAAGAGATGGTCTGTAGTTACAAAAAGTCTATTGATAATGAAATCACCGAGAGTGTTACGGACCCCCAGAAACCCAATAACTGTCTTCATATTTATTGAAGACTCTACAAAAATGGTGTCTTGGGCCTCAAACAGCAACCGGGTACAGGTAATAGAGATTTGAGTCTGTTTGACAAGAAGACCAGACAATTTATGCCTGGTCTCAGGGAGCAAGGCAGCAAGGCAGGAGGAATGGTTGGCAAAAACACAAGACAGGTATGGGCAGTTTAACAACTAGTCCTAATCAGTTGGAGCTGGGCTGGCACTGGCAAGTGGGTGTTGTCAGCCTGCTGGAGCTTGAAGAGGCATTAACATCCCCGTCAAGGGTGATAGGCCCTGCAGCAATGATGGAGGGGGAGCCTGATCCATGCAAGGCTCGGGGGAAAGACTGGGTTTTTTTAGAGAAAGACATGAAAGAAGGACTGTATGTGGTAGGAGGGAGGAAGGTCTAACTGGGTCAATCTGTTTGATTATCTTGAAGGGGGCGATGAAGCGGGGAGACAGATTCCTGCAGGGAAAGCACAGGCGGATGTCACAGGTAGGGAGCCAAACTCGTTGGCCCACAGTGTAGGTCGGGGTTTCACTCTCCGCCGGTTGGCAGTGTTCAGGCGCTGGCTGCAGGCTTCTTGAAGGCTTTTGTGGGCCTGGTCCCAAATAGACTTGCCCCTCCTGAACCACTGATTTACAAATGGACCCGTCCAACCGGTGGTGCCATTCCTCTCTGGCCAGTTTAATGGCCAGCAGCTTGTGGTTCCCCACACTAATTTTGCTCCATCTTGTTAAGTTTTCTGTAAGTAGTACATACAGGGCTTATGGAAGGTGGGTCTGTTGTAGGGGCCCTGTGATAAGACCGCCCCGACCCCTGTGATAAAGGCATCCACTTCTACAACAAGCAGTCCAGATGGGTCAGGAATCTCCATACTGGGACGATAGTGAAGTCCTGTTTCCGGGAGTTGAGCATGGTGTTCGCCTCTGAGATCCAAACCCCAGCACAGAGGGGCTTGTTCCATTCTCCTGGACTTCCTGCAATTCTCCATTATGATCTTCTTGGTCTTACTAAAGTTCAGTATGAGGTAATTCAACTCCATCTTTCAATTGCTTGATCATAATATCTATTTGCCTTTACAATAGCAGCTTGAGAAAATAAAGATATCAATTTTTACATTGAGCAAAAAAACACATTGGTTACATTACATTGGTTTCTGCGGCCCCTTGGGAAAACTAATTGCCCACCCGTGCGCTAAACACTGTTGACCCACAACTGTGTCACCCCCCATAAGGACAAAATCTTCCTCAAGTTCATGAACATCACCGTAGTGATAGGACGTATCACTAGTGGGACAAAATAGCCCACAGGATGGACGTGTCCAGTCCGGTGGCAACCCCATCCTCAACAAGGAGAAGACGAAGGAGATGAAGTGGACCTGGGGAAGAAGACCTCATCAGCAACTGTTCATCTCACAGCTTGAAGTATAGAGGGTGAACAGATTTCAATATCTGGGTATGCATATCAGCGAGTACCTCGCTTCATCATTCAACACCACACAGATGATCAAGAAGGCTTAACAGTGGCTGTACGTTCTGAGGGGCCTGAGGAAGCTTGGCATGCTGCCTAAGATCCTCGGCAACTTCTACAGCTGCATTATTGAGAGAATTTTTACCAGCTGCATTATCGTATGGTATGGCAGCACCACTGTCTTGGACCGCAGATGCCTGCCTCACTGCCTTCTCCGCAGAACATCACAGAGTCCAGAGGAGAGCTGCCTCCATCCAAGGACCACACCCACCCAAACACGGACTGTTTACTCTTCTACCCTCCGGCTGGAGGTACAGAAGTTTGAAATATAGAATATCGCAACTGAAGAACACATTCTGCCAACCAACCATCAGACTCCTAAACAACTTCCACTTCGTGAATTTTCACACTGAAAGCTGTACTTGACTGTTTTTATTTCAATCATCTGCACTTTTTCAACTTGCTCATCAGGTGCTGAATCTCTTTACATTTCAATTTGAACTTACTCAATTTGGAGATCCAATACTATCCTTTATTTCTAAATGTTATTTTGTCCTTACTAATTGACCTATTTTTCTTCAATGTAATAACACCCCGTTAAACTATCTGTTGACGGCAAAACACATTTCTTTACTGTGCACATGACTATTAACACTTTGAATCATTTTGAATACTTGAATCCCTGACCCCCATGATGTTTAGAGCCTAGAATGATGAATTCTTTTTTGTTGGAGTTACGCAACAAAAATTTGGTTGTCATCTGGATTTTTATGTTTTAAAATCCTGTCTCGAGTTTAATTATGTCACTAATTTCATCTGGCTTTAATGGGAGTCACTAGTGGGTGTCCTCAGCATAAGTTTGAACATTTATGGAGTGCTCCCCAAAAACATACTTACAGCATGCATAAAACTTTGTTGACATTGTGCTCCTTCTATATAATATAATAACCTTACCTTAATAAAAAAGGAAGCCCCTTAAAGTTATATGTTTGTCAGAGCCCATTTGTTGAGGAAGTGTTAACTGCTGAGTACATGCTAATGTTTAGCATCTCGGTTTGAGATGAGATGAGATGTAATTTAATGATCCCATGGTTTCACAGCAGCAGCAATACATAAAAGGACAAGACATCGACAAGCTAAAAATAAGAATAGATATATAAATACAGTAAAATGAAATAAACTCTGAAGTGTAACAGGATAAAGTATAATCTGAGAAAAAAAAATCTACACATATTTACCAATATACATGAATAAATAATGAGCAAAGTGTCAAGTGGCACTGTAAAGTAGTGCGGTAACTGATTAGAGTGAGTTTTTGTATAGGGTTATGGCATGAGGAGGGAAAGATTTCCTGTATCTTTCCATTTGACAGAGGAACTGCAACAGTCTGCTGGAGAAGCTGCTCTGCTGGCTATCCAGTGTGAGATCGAGGGGTTGGTCAGGGTTGTCCATGATGGATGACAGTTTCTTAGGTGTCCTCCTTTCCGCCACTGTCTCAAAGTTCCTCATCCTGTGTAGACTGTAGGAGTCTCTGGTTTTGATGCTACTCCCCCAACACACAGCTGCAAAAAAGATGACACTTAGGACAACAGACTGATAAAAGATCATCTTGCTGCAAATATTAAAGGATCGGAGCCTCCAGCTATTCCGTTCAGTCCAGTCTACAAATCTGTCTACCAGCATCCTGTACTCCCCCTCCTCTCCCCCTCTTCTATACCCTACAACAGCTGAGTAATCCGAGAATTTCTGTAGGTGGCATGACTCTGTGTTGTACCGGAAGTCGGTGGTGTAGAAAGTGAAGAGAAAAGGAGAAAGCGCAGTCCCCTGAGGAGCTCCAGTATCACTGCCAAGCCGTTGACACCCATCACCCACAGTTTCTCGGGCAACAGGGGTGGCTGAATGTGAGGGCAACTGGTTGATAGTCATTGAGATCTGATGGGGACTTCTTGGGCATGGGAGCCAGGTAGGACGTCTGCCACAGCACCGGTACTTTATCCTGGCTCACACTCAGGTTGTAGAGGTAGTCTCAGTATCAGGGACAGCTGGCTGGCACAGGTCTTCAGGATCCTGGGGGAGATGCCATCAGGACCTCCAGCCTTGCACTCGTGGAATCTCTCCAGCTGTGTCCTGACCTGGTCTGTGCTCACGGCCACAGGGGGGCAGGGTACGATAACCTCAGTGGAGTGGCGGGGCTGGTGCTTAGAAATATAGGTATCCTCAGCGGACGGGAGGAAGGAATAGGTGTTGAAGAGGGAGGAGGAGGAGGGAGACAGTAGCTGTATAGGAGAGTGAGCGAGGAGGTGTTGAATGATTCCTGAGGATGTGTGAGTGTCTGGACGTGTGGGGGGGATAACAGACAAGGTGTTGAATCTATTGAAGAGCTAATTGAGCTCATAAGCTCTCTCCAGCCCCCCTGTAGTTTTCATTATGAGTCGAAGAGCTTCTCAGTTGTTATTCCATTAGAAGTGAAAGGAATAGATGCTTTTTCTTGACGCTCTTAAAGATCATGTCTCTGATAGATTACAGTCAGAATGCAGAGTAACACAATGGTATTGTTGGCTATCGGACTTGTGGGTGCATAGAGCAAGAAAACTTGACCTGGCATACGACTTGAGACTTTTTTAGCACTGATATCCGATTTTAAGTTTTAATTGTTAAGTTTGTGCTCAGCCTGTAAAAAATCACAGATGAGTGCAATGATCTGGTGAAGGAGGGAAGAACAACTTTTTCCAAGTGCAGTTTAATCAAATAGAATTTAATTCTGTCAGCAAGGATACAGAAGTCACACAGCTGTGGGTTCTCTGCCATCCACACGCAGGTGGGTGATGCTGCATAAAAACCCTGATTGTTTTTACACATATGATTATAAAGCCCTCCAGAGGCGGTCACAGTTGTCCTTCATATACGTATTTGGTGTTGATGATTATTGCCATGGCTGTTGCTCAGTCACTCGCTCTAGACATCATGCGAGACGTTGGCATGACCTGTCTTCTATTCTCCTCCATGGGCAAAACACTCCTTCTTCTTCAGGCTCCCAGGCCTTGCTGGGTATCACCTGCTCCCTTCTGCCGAAGGTCGTCTTGTGTTCACACGTACTTCTGCGTAAACACCTACTACATCAACTTCACAGGAAATGATAAACACAAGGACACAGCTTCTCTTCTTTAAGGATTATTCTGGATTACTGATTGCTACTTTTCTATGAGAAAACTTCTAAGATAAGATATTCCTTCAAAATGGTTAGAAATAATTTGATTGCTGTAGTTTTTTCTGTTTTTTCAAAACATTGTCAGACCAAACAAATTAAAGTTGACTCGCTAAATGGGTCATTGTATGAGTTGAGACATTCAACAAACTTATCCATTCATCACAGCCACTTTGTTCTCAGTGTAAATATAATTGCAACAATATTTAGGTCTTTGACCCAAGCCATTTTTCTAATTTCATAGTTTAGCTAGTGCCATAATTTGTGTCAGTGCCTTGCTCTGTTGGTATCCAGCCTTCTTAATTCATCAATGTAGAAAATGCTGAAGTAATCAGTCTGTGACCATCCTCAATCTGTTTAATGTGATAGCTCTTTTACTAACAGAACAGCACCAAGCCTGGACTCAGTGTCAGTTGAGTTCAACGTGGAAGAAGCAAAACTAAAGTTAAACATATTGCCATCTTCCACCAGAAACTCCTACAGCTGCAGAACTTTAACACTCTGATGGCAGTTGTGGGGGGGCTAAGCCACAGCTCCATCTGTCGTTTGAAGGAGACCCATGCCTACCTGTCTGCAGATGTGGTCAGGGTGAGTAGTGTTAAACACACACATGCACTCACACAGTTAGAATTAATTATAACTATTATCTCATGTGTAATATCAGGAAAACCCAACTAAGAAAAATGCTATCTGTGACTTTAAGTTCATGAATGGTTTAGGTTGAATCAGAAAGAATGAAGATGATTCTACAGAAGAGGAGCTTGGTAACTAAATGCTGTGGCTCCCATTCTGCTCTCAGATGTTCATGAAGCACAAGGACTCTCGTGCCTTGGAAGCTTAAGGTTCTGATAGTTGATAGGGTTCTGACAGTTCTTTCGAGATACGATGGTGCCGGGCCATTATGGGCTTTATAGGCAAGTAGAAGGATTTTAACATCTACTCTGAAGTGAATATATATATTTACCTGTATACAGATATACCTCATCATACAGATGTACATACAGATGTACCTCATTATAAGTTGTTGTTTGTCGTATTATGAATATTTTTTTTTCTACTGCATTGTTGGTCTTGAAGAAATACTATTTCAATCAACTGTATGTTTGAAACATTTGGCAGTATTGACAATAAAGTTGACTTTGACTTTGTGCAGGGAGTAAAAGGCAAAATAGCTGGTAAAAAAGAAATAGGATCCTTCCTTCTTGTTAGAAAAAGTGCAGCAGAAGCATTTTGAATAGAGAGTCTTTCACAAATTATAAGGACAGCCCAACTAAATACAATTACAAAAATTTTGGACAAGAGCAAAGTGTGAAATAGCTTCTTTGCATCTTTTTGAATTAGTATTTACCTAATTCTCACAATATAACATAAGTGAAAGGAAGAGTTCCTTGAAACATACATACACACACACACACACACACACACACACACACATATATGAGTGTGTGTGTATAAATATATATATTGTGTATATATATATGTACAATATATATGCAATATCTATCTATCTATCTATCTATCTATCTATCTATCTATCTATCTATCTATATCTATATCTATATATAGAGAGATAGATAGATAGATAGATAGATAGATAGATAGATAGATAGATAGATAGATAGATAGATAGATAGATAGATAGATAGATAGATAGATAGATAGATAGATACACACACACATATACAGACATGCACACATGCACACACAGACATATCATCAGCAGAGATTTTATTGGAGGTGTGTAACTAATTTCTAACTGTCTCAACTCCATTTTTGCACCCACTGTAGGATAAATCTGTGATCTTATCATTGAAACTGAATATGAATAACCCACAATTGATTATTTGTAGATAAATCAGTCTTCCTTATTATCAGAATGAAAATCCACTCCAGACCTTTTAACAGAAGAGATAGAACATACCATATACAAAGAAAATTTCATGATGAAATACACTAATAAGCTCATGTGAGGATTTTTATCACAATGTTCAATACTTAATAATAATCATGGTAAGATGTAAAATGGGTATCTGGCACAAGTGTTTTAGTAACTGAACTTATCTGAAACAGATCTGGAGTGAGATTACAGAACTGGTCTCATCCAACAACAATTACTCCTGCTACCGCAAGGCCTTCAGCGAGTGCCAAGGTTTCAAGATCCCAATCCTAGGTGTTCACCTTAAGGACTTGATTGCTGTCAATGTGGTGTTTCCCGACTGGGTGGACAACAGCAACAAGGTGAACCTGGTGAAGATGCAGCAGCTCTACATGACCTTCAATGAGCTGGTGTCCCTACACAGTGCGGCCTCCCAGGTGGACCCTGACATGGATCTGATACCCATGCTGATGGTGAGGGGAATGACTTCAAGGATATCTGTGTGTCTCTAGCAAGTCTGGCTACAAGTCTCATTTTATGCCTTATTACTCTCCTGATGTGTTTTTGTGTCTGTGTGGTTCTGTCTGCCTATATGACAATTTCTTACAATGCTTCTCTGTGTCTTCATATGAGTCTGTGCGTGCCTGTATTTGCGTGCTACCAGACGCCTGCATTTCTCAGCCTTGTCAACAAATTTAAGGCTGTATGAACAAACAGATGACATTTCGCACTTCCTGGATTGGGCTCCTGCCATCTTGCTCTGACAGAGTGACGCTTATTCAGTAGGCACAGTGGTGTCAGGTTTAGAACCAATCTCAAAAGATTCAGTGACATTTACACAGGTGAAAAATTATTTGTTTTTCTAGTTGAGAGAAGACGCAGTTTTTTTTTTTACATATCCACATAAAAGTCTATCAAAAACACTACCAACATAAAAATTCATTGGTAAAGATCCAAAGCTGGCAGTGGTTCTCATAGATCATATTGGTGCATACTGTTTGGATGGAGCTCCTTCAGGATTAGTTTTCAAGAGGATTCTGACTATCCCCTTGTACAAACTTTACAATCATTTACTTTGGCCGACTTTTGTTAAAAGGTCTTCAAACAGCTCTGAGCTGAAATAGTAAAAATACCATGTAACATATTTGTCTCCACATGAGTCATGACAATTAAATTTTTCAACGAGAAATCTTTTTTTGGTAATCTGCTAAAAGGAGCGAAATAAATGAAAAAACAGACATGTCAACTTCGCATCTGTTTTACAGGGATTATTTGTCATGTATAGATATATTTTATCTCAAACATGCTAAAACCATTAATATACTAACTTGGAATACAAGTTCTCAACATGACCAGTATGTACAGTACATAGATTTATTCCATTTAAATGATGTTGGAACTTTAAATTACAATTAGGTGGTATAAAAGAAGGCATGGCTTCAAATCAGCTTAGCAGCTTTAAATGAAATGATTGAAAAAAAAAAGTTTAAATTTAAAAACTACTTATTTTTTCATGTTTGTTCTGATTATTAATCAAAAGAACTGCAGGAAATACTCCACATTTTTGTACAAATCTTCATTAAATGAAATGATATTAATATACAGTACAATAAATGTGATGTGTAAAAGAATTTGACCATAATATGTTTTGCAGGTAATACACGGCATTCAAATTCAAACTTAGGTGTTTCAGATCCAAAATGAGATGTTGAATCTGGAATTGTTTTCATAGAACGCTGTTATTTCTCACTATATCATTGTTTTTCTCAAACATTCTGTGAACATATGTCTTTGCATGTTCTTAGCTTTCCTTAGACATTTATTACACGGAGGATGAGATTTATGACCTCTCATTACTACGCGAACCAAGGAACCCTAAATCATTGGTAAGTGTTGATGAAATTGATTTGTTGTTTATGGGTTCGTTTGTCTATCCATCCATCCGTCCATCCATGCATCCATCCTTCCATTCATCCAAAGGTTTTCATAACTTTCACCCGTTTGATCAAACATTAAGCGTAAAAAATATGGATACACTCCATCTCCAATTTGTACTAGACCTATTTGGTGGTAAGGGTACACCACTGGTCACACAAGAGCTTAGTGAGTGTATTTATACACCTCTGTATGTACATCCATTGTTTACATATCTATACATGGTTTTTCAGCAGTATATGTTTGGATTACAACATTTTTGGTCATGTTCTGCACTGTGCAGCTTCTTTCCTATAATTCATTTGTTACATTAATCAAAGAAATTCTGTCTGAAATAAGTCATGCTGTCACATGTAGAATGTTCTGAAGACATCTGTCCACGTATTCTTATCATTGGAAATGCATTAACTTTGTATGTATGTGTATGTGTATGTGTATGTGTATGTGCATGTGCATGTGCATGTTCATGTGCATGTGCATGTGCATGTGCATGTGCATGTGCATGTGTATCTGTCACAGACAACATCACCAACTACTCCAAACAAAACCTTCCCCCCCCTGGACTGGGCCTCAGGGGTCAACACCAAACCAGACCCCTCTGTTGTCAACAAACACATCAGGAAGGTGGTGGATGTGAGTCCACTATTATATCTTCTGATTTGATATATAGTGAGGCATGTGTTGATGCTAGTTGTGTAAGATTTTTCTTCTCTGTCTTTGGGAAGTCTGTCTTTAGGAATTACGACCATGACCATGACGGCTATATTTCCCAAGAGGACTTTGAGAGCATTGCAGCTAATTTCCCCTTCCTGGATTCTTTCTGCGTTTTGGACAAAGATCAGTGAGGACAAGCTGATAAATTCACCACATGTCAAAGGAAGGGTTGCCGATGAACACACATACAAATGGGCACAAACTCTGTAATATTACATCTGCCCTATAAAATATTGGCAAATTTATGTGGCAATAGTTCAAGCCAGAGTATATTTCAGTAGATGTAGCCTGACTCCTTTTAATTCTCTTGTTCAGCTCCCTCTACTACTATATAAGGTTGTGTCACCAGATTGAGGCAGGTCATGTAAAATTGGAAATGAGAATAACCCGAAAAATTGCCTGCTCATTTTATTTATTAATTTATGTATTGATACATTTATTTATTAGTGTGTGTATTTGTTTGTTTGTTTTATTCAGCATTCCTTAAACGTAATGTGCTGAGAGTTTTCAAGGGTTGCATGTTGTTTGTCATGCTATCCAGGTATTCTTATGATTTTGATTTGTGAAAAATTTGAGGTTCTTTATTGGATGTCTATGAATGCATTTACTGGATTAAGATGATCACTAAAATTTAAAAAATTGACATATCTTGTTCACACTTGCAAAAAATTGAAAATGTGAAAAGTAATGTAAACAAATTAGTAAGTTCACTCACCATTATATGAGTACTTTAAATTCTAAATTAGAACTTTTGGACAATATACATCCAGATGTCACTAGTGGTTATCATGTCTAAATACAATATGAGCAGGCTCATCAAAAAGTAAAAATCAGATTTTCAATCCTCTGAAGAGACCAGCGCTCCTAAACAACAGCCTCTCTCTTTCCCATCTGTCTGTCACAGAGACGGCTTGATCAGTAAGGAGGAGATGATGGTGTACTTCCTAAGGGCAAACCCGCCGATCCAGTGTAAATTGGGTCCAGGATTCATTCACAACTTCCAGGAGATGACATATCTGAAGCCAACCTTCTGCGAACATTGTGCTGGATTTGTGAGCATCTCCATCGTCCCATCTTGGCACGTGCCTGAAATCCAAGGCTTTGTTTCGACCAGCAGCCCGGTCTGGTCATTTTTAATTGAAATCATATCTGGACACATTTTTGAATGCCTGGGAAAAAAAAAGATTTTGCAAGAATTTTTGCACTTAATAATATACCTTATCCCCCAATCAATAATTTAATTTGTCTTCCATTAGCATCACAAAAAACATATGAGGTTAAAATGAGGTTAAAAAGATTTTAGGGCTTATTCAGGGGGAAAACAAGTATTTTAATTTAATAATTATTCTGCAGATAATCCTTAGATTTGGAAATATCAGTATGTAGGTGGGTTATTATAGCTATTGTCTGATAACTGTCCATTCTGGTCGGGGGCTAATTATGTGATACAGAGTTGGCAGTCCTGCTGTAGAACTTGATTGTTTGGAAGGAGCTATCATTACAGGAGCCTCACCAATGTAGCTAAGTGTATATCATTTTTATAGTAGCTCATGGCACTATGTTGATGTCTGATCTGATTTGAAACCTTTCCAGTAACAGTATTGGTTAAAGTTTTGACATTGCAGGTTTAAACATGCCTTACAATCTATCCATGAGAATTATATGAATCTAAAAATAGAAATGAAGACTTTAAGCATAACTTATGTTTCCGTATGTAATCCAGTTATCTCAGTCTCAAAGATTAGCTGGATAAAATGTTTATGTTTGTTGTGTCTTGTGTTTTGCTTACCCTTGGGACCTCATGATTGTACTCATCAGCTCTGGGGGATCATCAAGCAGGGCTACAAGTGCAAAGGTATTCATTCTTTTTTTAATTAATTTAAGCTGGCATTCAGATTTGAAATTTAACAATCCCATTCTTGTTGTTTGCGATGGACTTATGCCGTTTGAATAATGCCATATGATATGATATGATATTTTCCATACTAATAGTCCAAAAAACTTCTGGATTATCCTGGCTCGTGCATCCATCCATCTTCTTCCGCTTTAGCTTCAGCTACAGCCCCGTAGCTGAAGTAGAGAGGCCCTGACCTCCTCCACCTCACCAGGGAGGCATCCAGGAGGCATCCTGACCTGATGCCCAAGCCACATCATCTGACTCCTCTCAATGCAGAGGAGCAGCGACTGTACTCTGATTCCCTCCCAGATGGCCGAACTCCCCCATCGCTAAGGGAGAGTCCAGACAACCTGCAGAGAAAACCTATTTCAGCCATTTGGATCTGTGATCTTGTTCTTTCGATCACCACTGACAGCTCCTGACCATAGGGGAGAGTGGGAACATAGATAAATTGAGAGCCTCACCTTTAGGCTCAGCTCTTTCCTCAACAGGAAAGACACCGCACTGATGCACCTGTCAGTCTCCTGCTTCGCCCTTTCCTCACTTGTGAACAAGAATCTGAGATACTTGAACTTCTTTACTTGGAATGCCCCCCTCCCTGACCCGGAGGGGGGCAGTACAACCTGTTTCTGGCTGAGCATCAAAGCCACGTGCTACTTTGCCTGTTGGTACTTGGCTGCCTCTGGAGCCCCACAGGCCAGAAAGATGTGATAGGACTCCTACTTCTGTTTGATGGAATCCCTTACCACGGGGGGTCCACTAACATGTTTGAGGGTTACTGCCTCGACAGGCACCAACCACTGTATGGCCACATCCCTATCTACCGCCTCAAAATGGGAGGCACATGTCCCCCGCCTCCCCTGGGATGTAGTCGAAGCTCTGCCAGTAATGGGAGTTGAATCTCTGACAGGGGACCCTGCCAACGTTTCCAACAGACCCTCATGATACGTTTGGGTCTGCCAGGTCTGACCAGCATATCCCTGTTGGTATGACACATCATTCTAAAAAAATGAAAAATTGAATGTCTGAAAAATGTTAACATTATCTATTAACTTCATGCAAATAATAGTTTCATAGAAGATTATTTTAAGAAGACAACAATACATGCATGCAGCCAACATTATGGAAACTTTGGCAGCGTGGTTCCATGACACTACCAACAATTCACAACACCCTTTCTCTCTCTCACACACACGCACGCATGCACGCACACACGCACACACGCAGACGCACGCATGCACGCACGCACGCACGCACCATGTTAGTTTTCGCACCTTGTATGGCAGGTATGCTGCCATCGTTGTGTGAGTGCATTCAGGTCAGACTTGCTTTGTATGGTCACCCAGTGCCTTCATGGCCTCACATTCCAAAACTAGTCGGTGGGTTTTCGGCTGCCTGGCTCAAATAGTGAAATCAGTCTTCTTGGAACCCAAAGTTCATTGTTACAGAGCTACAAGCTCTGGCAAATGTTGCCAATAGTGTGCTGTATGTATAACCAAGTGTGACAACATGAAGTAAGAAGAATGTAAGATTCTCAATTGTCCATGGGTTTGAATAGAACGAACAGTTGCATGTGGCCTGGTGGTTAATAAATGACTGGTCCATTTTTGACCACACTTCATACCCACTTTCAGTAGTGATTTGCTCCAGCACTCCCTGTTTGATTAATTAAATGAAAGTACAGAACAAAATGCAGGCCCAGGGGGACCACGGAATTAACCGACCAAGTCGGTTAATTCACTTGGGCTGAGGAGTGACTTGACTTGGGTTGTTAATCCCTCGTTGAGTTTTGGAGATCTGCAGATAGGTATGTGGATATGTGAGGATTGATCTGATAAGGGACAGATCTAAGCATGTCATGCTGTCTAGGTGACAGGTTGTGTTGAAAACCCCTGCTCTGTTCAGTGAAGGTCAGGTGCCAAAAGTGTGATAGAAGGTGTAAAGATTACCTCGAAGAGTTGATAAATAAGAAGAATGAAGAGAGAATGAAGCTAGCATGAGGTGACTGTTTTGGACCATGAAGTTGCAGAGATTAGTAAAGGTGAAGTGAAGAAGATGAAAAGTGGAAAGACAGTTGGTCCTAATGATGTATATGTGGAGGAACACAAGAGAGAGCTGCCAGTTGGGGCAGTTAGGGCTATGTTGCTAGAGTGGGCAACCCCTCCTACTGGAAAGTTGAAACATTTGAAACATTCAAAGTATGTTTAGGCAATGCACTAAACACCCGATGGTCAGGTTTTGCACCTTGTATGGCAAGTATTGAGTCTGTTCATGTTATACAAGCGTGTTGCTTAACTGTTATCGTTGGTTCGGCCCTCCAAAACTGTTCAGGTTTTTCATATGGCCCCTTGTGAAAATTAATTGCCCATTCCTGGGTTACATGGATGCATATGATTCATTGCCGTGAGCTCTAAACGGAGCTGCAGAAATTGAAAGACAAGAAGAATGAACAGAACAGAATCCAAGAGGCCAGTAAGTTCTGAATCACCATATGTACATTTTCATCTCCAATATAGTCATTATAATAATTCTTGTCAATGGAAGTTTATCTTAATGCTGTCTGTGAATATAACAGAAACAATTAACCGCAGTTTAAGTAGCATCATAGTGGATTCAGGAGTGGGTAAGAAAAGAAATTATTTAAATCTCAATGAAGAACGTGAGGAAAACGGTTATGATTCTTGTGTCACTTAAGGTTAATTGTCATAGCACACACCCACACAGCTTTGAGGAAATGCACTCTGTCAATGGGTTACCAACCATCAGGATTACAGTTTACTGCATCTGGACTGGAGAATAAAACAGAAGTGTCAATATTTTGACAGATTGTGGTGTCAACTGTCACAAACAATGTCGGGAGCTGCTGGTTCTGGCTTGTAGGAAGCTGCCACATTCAGGTACTTTGGGCAGAATCACCCACAGCTCACTCCCCAGTAGTCCAGTACCGCCTGTTTGCAAAGGTCAGACATACTTTTTCTTTTGTCACTGTACATATTTCTGCTCATGTGGGCTTGTTTCTATTTTACATTTTGACTCTGATTCCCTCTAATAGATGAGGATGGGATTTTTGAGTTCCCCTCTGTGACATCATCTGGCTCAACTCTGGACTTTAAGTGCATCACCCTGATGACCAGTTCAGCGCAGAGGATCTCTGTGTGCCTCCAGAGGGCCAGCACTTGCCAGGCAACCCAGACGGAACCCCTGTGTCCAGAGCATAGCTGGGGGGCAGACAGTGGCTCTCACACCTTCCCAAAAATGAAATATCGGACTCACAGAAAGACCTCCAAAAATAAAGGACTTGCCAGTTGGGAAAATCAAAAGGTCTTGCCCCGTCAGGCAGTGATATCGCAGGGGGGCTCCACTGTTTCTGGGGGGATTGCACAGAATAGGAGCACACACAGAGGAAAGGTAAGAGAAGTGATCTCATATTCTATTGAAAGAATAAAGGTCCTAGATATGATCCTTTAGATCATATCTAGTCCCCTCCAGGGGCTGTGCAGATATTATCTTCTTGATAATGGAGACTGCTAATGACCCCTAGTTTGTGTTTGACAGGTTGGTCAGAGTCAAGACAAGAGACAATTATTAATGTATTGATTGCTGGTAGACTACCATTCGCAAGGGCAATTTGACAACAGTGACATCCTTGCTTGTGTATTCGATATCAACCGTTGTTGTATTAGGAACGAGGCCTTGAGCAGAAGTCAAGCAGGACACGGATGTGGTCCAATGTGGAATTTTTTCTATATAATAGTCTTGACTACAGCTCCATACCATAGCAAATTACATGATAATGGTCCTTATTGCCAATTAGATATATAGGCCTGGTTTTAGAAATATAAATACTGGACCTGCACATTGTATGGCAGTGTCAAAAATTAAAAATGTTAACAAGAACATGTCTTCTCTTCACTTCCAGGACATCTGACATGGTCACAGAAGTTTAGCCCAGTCCCAGGGATCCAGAAACCCCCTTTCAGCTGGGATCAGGAAGCTCTTCTGTTTTGGGAGGTGCTGTGTGGTCTAACCCTCCCTGGAAATTCAATTCCAATCTGGACTTTGGCAGGGACAGAGTGGCATGTGGATGCCTAGCCACTGAAGAAAGGATAGACCCACAGATTTATCTCTCATATGGTGGATGTGTGTCCTCAGACACCACTCAACTTCTGTTCAAGGAAGCTCAATTCAATAAATGTGGAGAAAAAAAATATTTTGGTGGGTTTTGATGAAGTCATACAAGATAGGTTTACTAGTTACATTATTCTTACCAGTGCCTTTGTTCACTTGCATTAAGGGCCACCCTCATGGTAACAGATTACCCCCCGGAAGATTCTCTCAATAGGTCGAGAAACACACCAAGGGTATCCGAGCAGAAAAATAACAAGTGAAAGAGAATTTTGAAAGAGTGATACATTCATTCATTTACTCAATTCAATGGAAGTGAACATGCAAGAGTGAAAAGGTTTTTTTTTTTTTTTTTACAATTATTTCTTTCAATGGAGTCAACTCGAGTTTAACTCATAACTTAGAGGGACCTTCATACTCCTATTTAGCTCATCCTCAATAAATTGTATAAGACTGTAAAGCCAGAGTTAGAATTGAACAGTGAACTGTCCATATGATTAGAGACCCTTGACATAGACAGCTATTTATATTCTCCACGTTGAGAGTAGATAAAGTATGAAGTTCTATTGATGTGAGAGTACGGGTTTTAGCAGTAACAATTGTTTTGGCTGATGGACCAAAATCTCAAGAACATTTGATATTAGAGAGCTGACTAATCATAAGCCACAGGGATCATTAAGAAATATGTAACTTTAACTGAGATTGCCCCTTACAGCTATTTTGAAGTTCATTCTCTAAATTTGAGAAATCCATCCTCTACACTGCTGGCATGAGTTGACAAGACAAAATTAACTTATAACAGCCACATCACAGATAATGCAGAGAAAGTGGATTCAGGCTTTGTATGATGCATCCTCATTGATTCTCAAGAAGAGGTGTTTGATTTCCCTGTCCATACATATTTCAAAATGTGCAAATGCAAACCACCAATTTGACACGACAGTCATGTTAAGACAAATACTGATGCTTATGTTAAATACTTCATTTTGTTCTGTGGAAAAACATGCCAACTGTTACATTTTCATAAGGTTCTCAGGTATAAGAATTAGAAATTTGTGACAATTATAGGCTTCCAAAATGTCAAACCCAAATAAATGTTTTTTGGAGCAACTGAAGCTGGTAAAAAGTGGTCTATGTTGTGTCAGTCATGACTGGTTGGGGAATATGCCTATAGGGTATTTCACTTACCCTCCTTCCTTCGATGAAAGTTTGAGGACAAGACCTCACTTCGTCGATTGAGGCATTTTCTGCACAGGTCTTAAATATCATGGCCACGTTTCATGAAAAAGTTTCATTCAAATCAGGTATTTAATTGTCAATATATTTTAAATATAAAAAGGTTTTGGTCAATATTTTTAGCACACAACAGATGTGTTTTTCTGATTATTTTTTACTCAGTTATACAAAGAGATACTGTACATAGCCTTGTTGCAAAGTTACTTTATTCTCCATATTGAAAAAACTGCTTGCTCAGCATTAGCCTTCATGACTTCATGCTTGTAACTGGCAATTAGTTTGACTAAGACATGTCTAAATGTGCAGACACTCCCTACCTTCCTTGAACTATGTTAAAAGGTAAAGATGACACTTGTTTGATTTGTGGCTGTGGCACATGAGGGATAGTGTATCAGGCAAATATTAATGCTGTGTCACACCTGATGCTTGGATACCATGTGTTACACCAGATTGATTAGCTTGACCAGCTTCATGAATGGGTATTCTTTTTCTTGAAACATCAAGAGGATTTACACTGAATGAATGAGCATTTTCTTTCTGCCTTGGATGGTGGTTCAACTTAACAGCTGAAAATGAAAAATGCCAGGTACTCAAGTACTCTAACTCTATGAGATGGATAGATGACCAAAACAAGTTAGAAATATGTAGGGTCAGTTATCTAAAAACATGCAATACCATGATTGACCAACTTGAATCATTTAAAATACACAATACTCTTAAGCACATTTTTCTATCTAAAAATCACACCTAAATAGGTTACTCAGCAAAACAAATTTTAGAATTCTGAGGATAAAACCTTGAAATAGTTCCCCAAAGTATGGACCAAACTGGAATCAAATTGGCTAGCTGAAAAAAAAGGTTTTCACCCCCCTCCCCATCTGGAGGCCCACACATTCAGAGCTTGATGTGCTAAGTGAAGGCATAGGCCCAGAAAAAAAACAAAACAAATATAAGCCAAAGAGATCATTCATGAATCCAAATATGTAATAAAACTTTATAAAAATCCAAAATTAACAAAAGGTTTCACAATAAAGTACCCCTGAAGACAACAGCAAAAAAGTGTTCTATCACTGCAAAGTTAAAGAAAACAGAGTTAATCTTTGTTATTTGTAATTTGATTTGCCAAAGCATTTCAATTTACCTGGAGCAGGAATTCATAGCAAATGCATTGCCAGAATTTCAAAACTGTTAGCAGTTTAGGCGCCTGAGCATGTTCTATTAATTATTTTGCTAAATCTGTAAAAAAAAAAAAAAAAAAGAAAAACTCAAGTGACATGAATTGTAACCTCTGAACACAGTAAGGAGAAATTTTATCTTAAAAAGTGATTTCTCTGAGAAATCAAATCAAGCCAGTTAGTTTTTTTTTTTTTTTTACAATTTTCCTTTTGGCCTGACTGCTCATGCGCGCGCGCGCGCGCACACACACACACACACGCACGCGTGCCAGGCATTTAGTTCTGTTAAGTTTAAAGCATGTTTTCATCTTCTCCTCCTCCGTACATATCAGCCAATTTCTTGAAGCGGGGTCCCCAGTCATTAAAGCAGTCATAGTCCTGGTCGCCACTGCTGGATGAATTCAGAGATGACAGGCTTCCTGCATTTGAGCCACCTCCTTCATAATCAAACACCAGTAGGGAGTCGTAGGGGGGCGCTGTTGGGTCATTATCAGCTGCCTTTAAGTTCTGATAGGGGAACAGAGGACTTACAGAGTCAAATTTGACAAAGATTGCAACATTTGAGGGAAGTACAAGACAATATTTACTAATTTATCTTTAAAGAGGAGAATATGGAATTAACATTGACATGTTAATGGACTATTCATTCATTTCAACACGAGCTTTTGACTCACATCATCGATAAAGTTACCAATCTCCTCCGGGTTTGCAGGTCGAGGCCTATATTGTGGTGCAGGCATGAAGTTTGGCACCACGTCATTTCTGAACACCTCAGGCCGATTGTCAAGACCTTGATGTAGAACACTGAGATCATAGTCCTGATTGAAGAACATAAAATTATTAAATCATAACAATTGTAAAATTCATTGTTCAGACATAATTATAATGCTGAACTTTGTTGACACTCAGCCTCCATAGGTCTAGACTTTAATTTAGGAGAACCATACTAAGATGTGGCTTCACTGAACTGTATCAATACAATATGCTTGGGTCCTTTCCTTTTGGATGTTCAGGGGTTGCAACAGTGACCCTATTCTCTGCATCCTCTCATTCACGCATGACATCTTACCACTGCAGTGGTGTGCTGTGAGGTTGGTGTCAAATTTACAATTGTAAGAACTCAAGTGTATTTTATTCCCTTTTCAATAGGCGGTATGCAGTTTCATATCTGAAACTGGCAATGTTTCATATCTCATCAGCATTCCTCTCTCTCACTCATACCAACACATACACAGGAACACATTTGTTCCAGAAAGATCATCATCATTGTTCATCATAGTAAAAGATATTGTCTCTGATATATTGCAGCAAAGGCTCCTTTTTCTCACTTTTACAACATACCTGATCATCCTCTCCTCCTCCCTCCTCATCATAGTAAAAGATATTGTCTCTGATATCATCATCTTGCAGCAAAGGCTCCTTTTTCTCACTTTTACGACGTCTTACAAACAGAAGCAGCAACAGCATCAGCACTGTAAACAACAAAGGCATTAAGTGAATAATACAGCCCATGTTAATTAGAAAAATAAACAGGTAAATTAAAAGTTCTTAAAGCCTTAGTGTAGGCCATGCACGAACCATTTTCAGTACTGTATAAAGTAAATAGCTGGCACCAAATGGGCAGGACTTTTGGATCAATGTCTGTGTAGAGCTGTTCTATATTAAAACATGACAAAAACCAAAATCTTTCCAGACATAAGCCTGAACCCTCAGACTCACTAAGCAGCAGCAAGATTCCCCCAAGGATTCCAAGGATTCCAGGGAGGCCAACATCAGCAGCCCTTGTCTTTACGCATCGCACGTCGTTTCCACTACAGTCGCACACCTCAGCCTGAACGGTGTTCTCCTGCTCCAAGCCATAGTTGTCAGCGACACGAAGGATGACATTGTACTCTCCAATGGCCAGGTCAGTGGCTAAATTAAGAATAATGCCCGTTTCTGCCAAAAAAAAATAAAAAATAAGTTCTATCCACAACATTTTCAAGAGAAAATAACCTTCCCAACAACACAAGCCTATTTTGCAAATTTGCCACTATGGTCTTAAAGTCCATCTTCTCTCCTATATTGTGTTTTTGATTTCTTAGGTAGCACAAACCTTTCAATTTTTGAAGTAAACTCCCCAAATTCTTTTAGGTAATAGAAGTATATGATAAACTGGCTGGGAAGAAGCAATATCTAAATTTTACTCATCGAAGATTGCATGATCATTATTCATTAGAAATAAATGCCTGTCTCCCTTTCAAATTAAATTAAAAACACATTTTGTCCGTAACATAATTTACAGTGGCCTGCTACCTTTTCTTATAGAATAATTGAAGCACCAGAAACTAAGCAGCTGTTTTATAATCAGAACCTCGGTCAATTCTTCATTCAATTCCAAGTGACAAGCCAAATTTAGGTGATCAGGGAGAAAAAAAAAACAAAACAAAACAGGCTTTTCTTCAGATCATTTTAAAATTGGTTCCTGTTTTTTCTTTTTGATGTTCTTGGTGTGTGGTGTACGCACTGGACTCGTTCATCCTGGCGGTCCAGTTGCTCTTAGACATGCCCTGCAGAGAGACTCTGTAAGGAGCAGCAAATCCCGGGCCATCTTTGTCTGTCACTGACAGCAGCACAGGAACAGAATCCTTTTTGCATACCTGGGGAAATATCAGATTTTATCAAGTTGTATTCACCTGGGTGTTTGTTTCGTTGTTTTTTTTTTTTGGGGGGGGGGGGCGTAATATTGTTTACATGAGTACATATTGGATTCATCAACAGATTGACACAAAGAGACCCTGAACTTTAGGATTTTGCATTGATATGCCTCAAAGAATAAAGTTGTGGTACCATCACCTCCATTACTTTGATTCATAGTACTAATTGTAGTTGGAAAATTTACCTTGACAACACGTTCTTCTACACTGGGGGCGTTGTCATTAACATCTTCAAGCTGTATCACGAGGGTACCAGTACCTGTGGCTGGAACTTCATCTGGTGTGTGACACACACACACACACACACACACACACACACACACACACACACACACACACACACACACACACACACACACACACACACACACACAATGCCATAGTAAGCACTATAAACTCTGATCTGTAAATTCATCAATCTGAGCCAAATTAATGTAGAAGTTTCGATTCCACTGTACTTACCATAATCAGAAGCACCAATGAGGGCGATGTACGCGTTGCCCTTGACAAAGATCGACTCTCGGTCCATGGCATTCTTCACGGTTATCAGGCCTGTGTCTCTGGCAACATTCAGCCAGCCTGCTGGGTCACTGACTATCTTATACCTGGATACGAGAACATCAGTTGGCTAATGGCAGACCTTAATGACTCCTTTCTCTGACCGACCCTTGCCTATAAAATGCCTGAAAAATGCTTAGAAGTATTTGACCCTCTTAAGTTCCTGTTGGTCATTTAAGTGGAACAAAATCCTATTAAGTGATTACTTTTCTCAGTTTCCATGAAAATGACATTTGCATCCAGTGGTAAAGTTACAAAGTAAAGATCTTACATGATTGTCTGATTGCGTGCAATGTCTGGGTCCAATGCAATGTACTGAACCACTTCGCTGTTTGCTGGAAGGTCCTCACGTTTTGACACAATCTTTTCCACCGGTTCAAAGATTGGCGCTTCATTAACATCAGTCACAGTAATCACTACAGTTGTGGTAGCTGTAGGCAGCTTAACAGCAAAAGGAACCTCATTCTCAACCGTGATCAGCAGGGTGTGTTTGCTGTTTTTTTCAAAGTCCAGGCCCTGATTTTTAAAAGGAAGACATAAAATCTGTTATGACCCATTCCTGTAAAAAAATAGTAAAGTTTTAACCAAAGTGGTTGAGGTTAGGCAGCATTTAAGCACATCAATCACATCATCATCGAAATCACGATTTTTTTTACCCTCAAAAGAGCAGTTTTTTTATTCAAACAAATGGAAATGGAGTACAATGGGGGAGAGAAAAAAAAAAGGATAGGAGAAATACCATTAATTAAGAAATTTGCCTATTAGATTTTGCACCTTGTTGCAGTTGAATTTAATTAAGAGTTTCAGTGGGACCATTCAAGTGGCCTCTGCATGACATTTGATTGCTCACTTGCGTACTGATCACATTTTTATCTGTTGCTACATCAGGTCACAAAAAGATTTGTTCCGGATGAGAAAGGATCAAGTCTGCCAGTGACCATATTAAAAGTGAAGTAAATGGCTTTAGTATCATAAATGCCATAGTAATTAGACAATTTACATTCTATATGGCTAATAGGGACTACAGCACATACATTAGGAGAGTAAGAAATCCTTAATTTTGTCACATTCAGCTGCATATACAGCACCACTTAAACACAATTTTCCCTTTGCTTTTAGCCTATCATGGAAAACCATGAGCAGTGGGGATCAACTGAGCAGCTAACTTGTTCAACAACACAAGACTAGGAGGACTCGAAAATCAAACCTGCAGCTTTCGATTTCAAGACTACAACTCTTACCACCTGAGCCGCCCCAGTAAAAGTGAAACAATTCATAATAGCAGCATCTCTAATTGAATGTGTTTGTAAAAACACAAAGATATCAATCATTAATCCCATGATTCCTGTCAAATCTTCACCAGATAGGGGTGTTTTACTTCACACAGAGAATCCTACAGTGGATCACAGCAGTACCTAATTGATTAGTGATGCATATTCCTACCTTGGCAGTGTAAAGGGTGCCTTCATTTTTGTTAGTTCCTGTTTCCACTTTGAAAAGATTTCCAGGATCTCCATCAACAATTTTAAATTTGGCATTCCAAGCAGGGGAATGTGGTTCATCATTATCAGTCACCATCATCTTGGCCACCAATGAGTCAATTTTGTTTTCTGCCACAGTTGCTGTGTACTGAGAAGAGCAGAAGTTTGAGAAACACAGGGCCTCTATAGAATGCTTTCAATTAATGCATTGACAGGTTAATGAAAATTGTTTGTATAGAATTGTAATCATTTAAACATGAAAATGACTTTATAGTTATGATAAACACTAAATGAAACTTATTTTAACTCAAGTGAAAATGTGATCACTTTGATGCGAGTAATGCAAAGCTGACCTCTGGATGGACGTTCTAATCAATGTGAATAATTTGGCTCTTTCGAGGGTCAGGGTCCATTAATTTTGTGTACTTACCGAGGGTTGGGTGAAAACTGGAGCATTATCATTGCTATCTGTGACAGTGAGAATGACTGTGGCTTCTCCTCTCAAACCAAAGCCTTTCATGTCTGCTGCTCTTACCACTAGAGTGTATTTTGGGTATTTCTGCAGAAATAAAAAGGTTTGATCCATTAGCTATTTTGATGTGCCTTTTTTTTTTTTTTTTTTTTTTTTTAAAGAAAAGACCTTTATTGTCACCTTCAGTTATACATAGAGCACAACATTAGCAAAATTGAACCACTGCATTTAACCCGTTATGGATGAACCATGAGCAGAGGTCAGCAACTATACCATGCCAAGGGAGCAGTTGGGATTAAGTGTCTTGCCCAACAACACTGACAGGCTAGGAGCAGCCAGGAATGTTTTGTTCCAAGGACGACCACTAACCCCAAATGTCATGCCGCCTTTCCCAGGCAATCAGACAGTCCCTCCAGCTTGTCTTGGGTCTTCGCTGATGGGATTTGCTGGAGCACCTCACCAGAGAGACATCCATAAGGCATCCTCACAAAATGTGTGAGCCACCTCATTTGACTCCTCTCAATGACGAGGAGCAGCTCTACTATAATACCCTCCTGGATGGCCAAGCAAGACACTGAGTGGAGGAAATACATTTTTTGCTACCTGTATGCGTGATTTCCTTCTTTTAGTCACTACCCACAGCTCATTTCCATAAGTGAGAGTGGGAACAGAGGTCAACCAGTAGGCTCAATCAGAGCTAGGCTTCTCCTTTACCACAGCAGACTGATGCAGCATCCGCATTGTAGCAGATGCAGTACCAATCCACCTTTCGATCTCCCATTCCACTCTTCCCTCACTCGTGAACAAGACCCCAGGATACTTGAACTCCTCAGCTTTGGGTACACCCTCATCCTAACCTGGAGAGAGTACACCACCTTTTCCCAGGCTGACAACAATGGTCTCTGATTTGGAGGTGCTGATTTTCATCCAAGCCATCCCAGATTCAGCAGCAAATCCGCTCGGGTGAGAGCTGGAAATCATAGTCAGATGAAGCCAACATAATTACATCATCTACAAGAGGCTAAGATCCAATCCTGAGGCCACCAAACCGGATACCCTGAACACCCTGTCTGCACCTACAAATTCTGTCCATGAAGGTTATGAACAACCCTCACTGTGAATGAATCCGACTTACTGCCAGCAATGCGGACCAAGCTCTGACAACAGTAATACATGGATTGAATGGGCCTTGTCAGATACTACCAGTACACCCATAACAGGATTTCACATCGCACACAGACAAAAACACAGATTGGTTGGGCAAACACCCATGCAGCCTCCAGGACGCTGCTGAGACCGTAGAGTTGGTCCATTGTTACGCGACCAGGACCAAAATTAAAGTGTTCCTCTTCAATATGAGGTTCAACTACCTGATAACCCTTCCACTCTAGGACCATTGAATAGTCCTATCCAAGGGGGGGGGGGGGGGGGGGGGGGGGTTTTGTCACCCAAAATTTA
>CAAKHD010005036.1:20616-43444 GCA_901007705.1 Fistularia tabacaria | reverse complement strand
CTACTTCCCTTCGTTTTAATTTTTTGAGAAAAATTCCTGTGTCACGCCAGCTAGTTAAATGTGGCTCCGAAAAAAAAAAAAAAAAAAAAAAAAAAAAAAAAAAAACACTTGTTAAAATTCCACAAGGTGTTGTTTTCTGTCAGCAAGCTTACAAAAATTACCGCAAGGATAAGATTTTATCATGCACAGCTAAACCCAAAGCTGATTTTTTTTTTTTATTTTTTTTTTTTTATTCTTATAGTGAGTGTTTCACCTAGATTTTCAGGTATAAATTAAGAGAATCAGATTCAGAAATTTAGAGTGAGCAAAAGAAGCAAAAACTTTACCACATAAAAATGAAGTTGAAACAGAATTAAATGATTTGATTAAATGTTAATTTAACAATGTTTATTGTTTTGGCATTAATGAAAACTAATTGTACCTGTGAGTTGTCCGTCGGGTCCACCATAGTGGGATGAGGCTGATGGTTCTGGAGTTCATGATTGCCATGATTATGCTGGTTGTTGCCATGATGACTTTGATAAGGATAAACTACCCTGACTGAAATGGTCATCTTGATTCCTTGCGAGGTCCAGGTGTGGATGAAGAATCTGAGCTGTCCTTCATGAAGAACAACTTCTCTCTGAACCTGCAATTCAAGGAAAAAAAAGTTACTTCGACAAAAGATCGAGTTAAAGAATCTTAGCATGAATTGAAAAAAAAAAAAAATATATATATATATATAAGACTGACAAAATAAACTGATTCTGTGGCTGATTAAAAATGGAAATTTAGTGTAAAATGTATACATTAAATTGAAATGTATATATAATTTAAATGTATTAATAATGTATAACTAACTTCTAACAATAATAATGTATAACTAACTTCTACATAATTCTAAATCAATTTGTCAACCTGAAAAAGCAACGCTGTAGTGAACGTGAAAAGTCTACTTTGTAAAAAAAGATTTAAAAAAGGTGACAAAAAAAGTTCTTTTTTGTAAGAGTATTAACATATGCGATAATATTCAGTTGGTAGGCCACTTGAAAAGTGCCGTTAAATCTTTGTTGCTCATCTAAAATTTGTCACAGGATACATTTTGATTTCAACTGAAAATCCTAATCTACTTCTAATCCTGCTTTCTGACAATCAACCATCAATACAAGCACTCCTACTTTCTCAAATAAAATGGTTAGACTGTGTGATGAAGAACAGGAATCTCAACAGGAAAACGAATAAATCCCGTTGGGAAATCAGAAACCCCAAAGAAGATGAGGGTGAAGGGGACAGGTTACATTAAAGATTATGAAAAATAATCGAGGCTTTGAATTACATGAATACATTGTACTTACCTTTAAAAGACCATCTGTCTGTAAGGTGAAATGACTGTTTTCACTGCCAAACCGAAACCTTGTGCGGTTGGAGCACTCACTGAAGACCACTGCCATTTGAAATAAAAACACTATTACTCACATTGTTAACATAAAGTTGAGTATTCTGTTTTTTCTCATGTCTTTCAACCAATAATTCTTAGGTGGTGCTGAAACTATAATACAGTGGTTCTACGCTGAGAAGAAATTACCCCTTAAATACTGGACATTTACATTGACTTATTTATCAAAGCTTATTCATCTTATAATTGACTTAATATACCTCTAAATTGGAATCTTTGCCCGTCCGTGTGCAGAGGCCTCTAGCTCAGTGATGTTTGATTGCATCCCTGCTACAGCTGCCCTCTTTAAATCATGATTTTCACTCTGATTTAAATCCGGTGACTGAGAAGGCAACCTGACTGTTCAGACCTTTTTCCTCAACCAAGCTTTGCTTGACATGTGTATGGGATCATTGTCTTGCTGGAAAGTCTACTGATCACCAATGCTTAATTTGTTAACAGAAGGAATCGCATTCTACTTTAAAATGTCCTAGTATCCTGGGAATCCATGACACTTGGAACATGGTCAAGTTTGCCAGTTTCTGCCAGACAGTTATGACTGCATCATCAATGACCGACCTCGATGCTTGAGACAGCATTCTTGAACCTAGCCTTTTGCATGACAGATATACCAATGGTCCACTTGTCCAAAGAGTTGCAGTTAGAGTTTTGGGAGGTAGTTTTACTGACCAATGAAATCAGTCTCTCCAAATCTCTCTGAGCATATTCTAGTCAACTTTTGATGTCTGTGGTCAGGAGTGGAGTGCATATTGAGTCCAGCCATGAAGTCCTTGTTCTTATAGTTGCTGAAGACCCTTGATGACAATTTGGGCCTTCTTCCACACCAAGGCAGGTTTTACAGCTGTTCCATAAGCTTTAAAACTTCCTTATAATGCTCCCAACGGTGTCTCATGGAATGTCGCATTTTTTGGAAACCTTCTTATATCCAATGCCCTTCAGATATGATTAAATTACCTCTTCTCAGCTTTTGTGAAAGCTCCTTTGTCCTTCCCAAGACACTCACATTGCCACTCACCTTGAATACCTTCATGAGTGGGGTTTGCATATGCATCACATTTGAAGCAAATAAGGGATCATTATAAGCAATCCGAAATCTTTAGTTATGTCTCAACTTCAGTTTAGGCCATTAAAACATCAGAAATCTTTAAAGACAACATTATATAGGGGTTGAATAATTGTGTCATGCTATCAATTGAACACAACATACTGTTCCACACAAATACTTCATCATGCATGTTTATAGTGATTCTATGTAGCGCTAAGAAGTCATGAGAAAGTACTCCAAAACTAAATCTTCCCTTTAAACACACACACACACACACACACACACACACACACACACACACACACACACACACACACACACACACACAAAGTCATGATGTCATGTGGTGGTAAAGGGACAACCGCAGCCTTGAGGATTGTCAAGCAAAAAACATTAGATAATGGGGGGGGGGAGAGGGGGGGCTTCACAAGGAGTGGACTGAGGCTGGAGTCAGTACATCAAGAGCCACTACACACAGACAAATCCTTGAAATGGAAAAAAATAAATAAAAATGTTGCAGTCCATGGGAAAAGCCATTCCTGAACCAGAGACAATGTCAGGAGTCCTACCTGGGCTGTGGAGGAAAAAAAAAAAAAACTGGACTCGGTGGTCGAAAGTCCTCTTTTCAGATGAAAGTAAATTTTGCACGTCATTTTGAAATCATGATCCCAGAGTCAGGAGGAAGTTTAGAGAGCAACAAAATCCACATTGCAATGTCATGTAGTGGTTCATTGTATTTCTGAAGTCCACAGTAAATGCAGCCACCTACCAGGAAATTTTAGAGCACTTCATACATGACAAGCCTTATGGAGATGCTGATTTCATTTACCAGCACATAACAAAAGTACCAAAAGCTGGTTCAATAACCATGGTATTACTGTGCTTGATTGGCCAGCAAACATCGCTTACCCTGACCCGATAGAAAAACTATGGGGTATCATTAACAGGAAGATGAGACACCAGACCAGATAAAGCAGATGACCAGAAGGCTGCTTTCAAAACGACCTAGGACTCCATTACACCTGAGTAGTGCCACCGGTGGATCTCCTCCATGACATGCCACATTGACGCAGTAATTCATGCAGAAGGAGGGCCGACCAGGTATTTAGTGCAATGAATGGAACACACTTTTCAGAAGCCTGACATTTGTTCAAATTATTATCTTTTACTGATCTTATGTAATATTCAAATTTTATGAGACACTGATTTGTGTTTCATCATCTGCAATTGTTCTTGTCGTGTCAACTGTACTTTAACTTCTTCACGTAAAAGTGAAGAAACTCAAATTCACCTTGACCTAGATGACTGAGAACCTCCACAGACATTATCTGTAAGCCCTAATCAAAATTTCAAGAAATAAAGGCTCACAATGTTTCACACTATATATAATTAATATATGGATTTCACTTCCTGAAAAGAGTGACAAGAAATATTGAACTTTTTCATGATATTCTATTTTTTCTGAGATGTACCTGTATATATGAAAAACATGCATCTAATAAGTGGACATTTATTTTTCCTCATTTGGTCAAACCCTAAATTACCAATTTCAAAACAAACGGGCCACAGAGGCTATCAGGTGCACAAACTTTCAAAGCAATGTAGAAACATTCCAATACTCTCCTGAAGTAATGGGATATTTCAAACCAAAAGGACTCAGGCCACTGTATCATTCAAAAAACTGTGTGTAATGAATTGCTCATGAATTGAACTATTAAACTGTCCCTGGGCCGATTTTGTTCTTCCTTTTCATAAATAACATACCCAATTCTTGTCCTAATGTATTCTCGCAGATAACGCAATAATTTACTAATTCTTTTCCTTTTGGCTTTTCCCTTTCAGAGGTCGCCACAGCGAATCAACCTCCTCCATCTAACCCTATTCTCTGTATCCTCCTCTCTCACACCAACGTCCTGCCTGGCATCTCCCATTCCAGCGTCTGGCTTCTCTGACCTTCTCTCCAAAACATCTAACATGATCTGTCCCTCTGATGGACTCATTTCTGATCCTATCCATCCTCGTCACTCCCAAAGAGAACCTCAACATCTTCATCTCTGCTACCTCCAGCTCTGCCTCCTGTCTTTTGTTCAGTGCCATGGTCTACAAACCATACAGCATCGCTGGTCTCACCAATGTTTTGTAAACCTTTCCTTTCATTCAAGATAAAATTCTTCTATCACAAAGAACCCCTGAGACTTTTCTCCACCCATTCCAACCTCCTTGAACCCGTTTCTTAGCCTCTTTTCCACACTCTCCATTGCTCTGGACTGTTGACCCTCAGTACCTGAAATCCTCCAACTTCTTGATCTCCACTCCCTGTAGCCTCACCGTTCCACCCGGGTTCTTCTCATTCATACATATATTCTGTCTTGCTGCAACTAACCTTCATTCATTTACTTTCTAGAGCAAACCTCCACCTCAAGATTTTCCTCAACCTGTTCCCTGCTCTCACTACAGATCCCAATATCATCTGCAAACATCAAGGTCCATGGAGATTCCTGTCTAGCCTCATCTGTCAGCCTGTCCATCACCACTGCCAACAGGAAGGGGCGCAGAGCTGATCCCTGATGAAGTCCCACCTCCACTTCTGTTCTCAGTCTAGTTTCCACTACTCTCTCCCGTGACGTCATTGTATGGCTCATCAACTTTATCCCTCTATAGTTACTGCAATTCTTACTGCATCCCCCTT
This sequence comes from Fistularia tabacaria, assembly GCA_901007705.1. Taxonomy (NCBI): domain Eukaryota; kingdom Metazoa; phylum Chordata; class Actinopteri; order Syngnathiformes; family Fistulariidae; genus Fistularia; species Fistularia tabacaria. Next base: position 38,275 of record CAAKHD010005036.1, on the reverse strand, counting down.
ATTCTTTAAAATGGGCACCATCACACTTCTTCAGGCATATTTTCTTTCTCTAAGATCCTGTTGAATAATGTAGCCAGAAACTCGACCGCTGCCTCTCCTAGACATTTCCATACCTCCACAGGTATATCATCTGGGCCAACTGGCTTTCCATTCTTCATCCTCTTCAATGCCCTCCTCATTTCACTTTTACTAATCTCTGCTTCTCTGTGGTCTACAATAGTCACCTCTCTTCCCTTCCCTCTCTTTCATTTTCCTCATTCATCAACTCTTCAAAGTACTCTTTCCATCTTCCCATCACTCTTCTAGCATCTGTCAATACATTTCCCTCTCTATCCTTAATCACCCCGACCTGCTGTACATCCTTTCCATCTCTATCTCTGTTTTGCCAACCTGTATAAATCACTCTCCCCCTCCTTACTGTCCAACCAAGCATAAAAGTCATCGTATGCCCTTTGTTTTGCCTTTGCTACCTCTATCTCGACCTCACGCTGCATCTCCTCGTACTCCTGTCTGTTCTCTTCAGTCCCCTCAGTGTCCCACTTCTTTGCTAACTGTTTTCTCTGGATACATTCTTGCACTCTCATTTCACCACCAGGTCTCCTTATCTACTTTCCCTCTAGACGACACACCGAGTACTCTCCTACCGGTCTCCCTGATCACATTAGCTGTAGTTGTCCAGTCATCCAAAAAACAACAATTAGAGCTTGACCTAATCTCAGAATGCAAATACCTAGGAGTATTTCTGGAGCCAACATTATCATTCAAAAGTCATGTAAAAAAGTGGCACAAGTAGACAAAGTCAACCTTCATAACTTCCGTCATATTCAAAACAACTTAAATGTAATATATGCCAAAATGTATTTTTATTCTATTATCCCTCACATTGATTGAAATACTGGCTATGGTCAAACCAAAGTTGCACACATTAGTGTTGTTCATGTATCTTATTGCAATGTAATTGAATGTTGTATAGAGGACATAGATTGTGAGTATGGATATTGAATCATATGACTGAGCGAATGGTGCAGTAATGTATATACTGTATGCGTATGTTGTGTAAAATGTTGCTCTATATTTGTGCATAAGGCCTGTGTAAATGTGGTTGGAGATATTGTACAGAAGACAGATAACCTGTTATTAAATGTATGTTTTTATTACTATTCTGTATTGTACTGTGACCCCTGTGGGACCCCTGCCCGTGGGACTGCGGATGGAAATTAGTCTTTGGCTACAATCCGCCATGTTTACATTCTTGTGTTTATCATGTCTATTCATTGATGTGCACTGTCCCAATCAAATAAATAAATGAAAAATTTCAAAATAAATTGTTTAAATAAAAACAATAAACCAAAGACTGAAAACATGATTGAAGTACAATGGAGTATGAAAACTGTTACACAATATTAACATAATGGGAAGATCATCAGTTTATGCATCATGTATTACCAAATTAATATTCACTCTCAGCACATTAAGTTTAAACTGAACAGGACTAAAATCCAACCTTATCATTGAAGGCTAAAAGGTCAGGCCCAAGTTTTACACTGCTGACATTGTAACAATGGCCATTAAGAAATATCTACATCATCAATGATAGACTTGGTAAAGCTAGACTTAGCAACATAACAAATAGACAGTCTTAAGCTTCTCCATGACTTTCAAAATCCGGAATTAGACAGAATTCTCAAATTACATTGAAGACCCATCAAACACAAATGACTTCATTTACTGTCAAACCCAGGGATGCTCACACTTTTTCAGCACGCGAGCTACTAATAAAGTGACCAAGTCAAAATGATCTACCAGGTAGATCAGAAAAGCGAGGGCTTAAAATTGGAGGTAACTTGCTGATTAGCTTGTTAGTTTCGCTGCACTTAGCGCCATTGTTTGCGCATGCGCGGTGACCTCACTGTCGGAAAAATTCAGTTGTCATCTGACTGGCTGCCCTGTATATCAATCAAGTGATGGGCTGGATGATAGGCTGACGTCCATTTTTTTAATGTCATGCGATCTACCATTGCGATCGACTGGTAGATCGCAATAAACGTATTGAGCACCCCTAGATCTCCTATTAAAAAACAAGCTTACAAGGACAATATTCGAATTTCAACTTACAAACCTTTAAGAAAAGAGACCCTGTCCTGGACACTGCTCATTCAACGATCGCTTTCAGAAGGAGTTTATATTCTGATTTAGTCTTACGCCCATGTGTTAAGTGGCGGATTTTTGGATTTTATTTTTGAAGAACCTATTTGACTTTAACACCAAGGAAGCAAATGGAAAAAGATGCAATAGAAGAGCAAACCAGAGGCATTTGGATAAAAACAGAGATATCATTATTAATAGTCTGATCATTTCAAGCAATCCTGTTAAATCACTGTCAGCAACTACACTGAACATATGGTTTATTTACTTTTGAGAAGATCATGGAACCAAGTGAATCTGTTCATCCAATAAGGACAATTACTGTCTTGCCTCAAGTACAATGAATTGGTAATTTCACGCAATTCTAAGGATAGTCAGACACTATCTACAGAGAGCAGCTGTAGATATGCCCAGTGGGTTTCTACAGAAACAGGGGAAAGAAGTTTAGCAAACCAAAAACAATGCACAAACAAACAGTCTGAAACTGCAGGTTGCGGTTCATAGAAACTCTTGTAGAAAAGAAAAAGGAAATATCCATTGCCCCGGTCCTTTAAGATTTTCACACACTGTGAGATAGGAGGCCTGCCAAACAGGCTTTCTGATATTACTGAGTCCTGTAGAGTTGCAGCATGAGTACAAGCTGCGACTTGCTCTTATTTGGGCTGCACAAGCAAAACAATGGTGTCTAATCTGTGGAGATGTCTGGAGCCAGAGCAGCCACTTAGCAACAAGGACATTCTACCAAGGAGATAAACCATGGGAAGATGCCTCCATAATGCTAATGATTATAATAATAAATTAGGTTGGTAGGTTGTGAAGGCATTTACAACTACATGTTCTTACCGTTGCCAAGCACCATTCCTCTTGGCAGCCTCTTTCTGGCCACATGGAAGATCAACGGGTCTGACTTGAATCCAGGGACACATGTTTGCTCTTCCGAAAACACAACTAACACCTAGCGGAATAAACACCAAGCAATCAGACATTAGATCATATTCTGAAAAGACAGAAAACCTTTCTAGTTTTGAAAATTTTTTTTTTACAAAAACACACCTGAAAGATTGAATTCCCTTAATGTAAGCAAATTAATAACAACCATGGCATTTGAATCAAAATAGTGATATTTACAGATACTAAAACTTCTTTAAAACGTCTTAAAAAGTTCCTTTATATGATATTGCTCACCAGCACTTTCAACCCTCACTAAGTGTCACATCTAAAGGCATTTAAGGTATGGCTGAAATTACTTTCCAGATGACATTACAAAGCATATAATGCAATAATGTGCATGTCTGAAGTGTTCTTATTTCTTCATAGTACGAGTCGTCTGGCAACTGAACAAGTAAATGCAAACTGCATTGAAGGAATATGGAAATTAATATTTATTTTTATGGGTGGGGGGAGGGTGATACTTCCAGTCCCTTGTGGGAAATCATTGTCTGCATAACCTACTCATCAGTCCAATGCAAAGTACATAAAGCTGTCTCTGCTGGTTTAGTCAAGCAAAACAAGAGATATGGGCAAAAGCCAATCCCTAAGGTATTTTATATTGAAGAGCAGTTACTGAATGGCACAGAGGGGAAAAAACAAACCATTTACACTTAGAACAACCGACATGTGTTTCAGGTTTTATCCACAGAGCTGGATTGTGGCACAATTTTACAATACATAAAGAATAGATTCACATGGGGAACTCCTTTGACGACTCTCGAAAGGTAGAAGAAAATCGAACAATGTTCTGGTCTGAATCTGGTCATGTCTCATTATCTGATTCATGAAAGGATCTTTCTTCATAAGAACATCTGTTTAACAGATTGATGAACATGATTACATGTTGTGGTTGTCCTGCTTGGGTGGAAGGCAGAAAAAATGTAATTGGTTTCAATGAACATTATAGAATGAAGACATTTTTTGAATGGCAGCACAAAGAAAAAATCATTAACCTTTGCATGGTGGGACAATGGTACACAGGAGGGAGCAAAGGAGCCTTACCTATAATCATGTAGAAACCATCTGCCTGTTTGGCAAAATTGTAGACTAGAATGTGATTTTGAAATGTTTTGCCTTCTGATATTTGATTACTAGAATTGAATTATATTGTGTTGTGATTTTTCCCCTCCAATGCCTGCTTTACCATTTCTTGATGAAGACCAATTTCACAACTTATTTTCCAACAACTGAATCCACATGAAATAAATTTGGCCACTTAGATATTAAAAGTGAGTCAATAGTAATCAAAGATGTACCTATTCAATATCTCAAAGGTATAGCTAACATCGACAGTTAGGCGGCCGTAACTGCAGTTTAGTGCTAAAATGCGATCAATATAATTTTGTGGACCGAAACCGGAACAGAAAAAAATGTCGACGTCATCACCTTAACGCAGGGCGTGGCGCCGTTGCCCAACAATTCGTGTGAGCTGCTTGTGAATTTCGAGTCGAGCAAAGACAAAAGTCTTTATTTGGGTTATGAGGGCCCCACTACCTGAGCGGTTCTCTCATCTACACGGATGACAGTTCTGTTTTGACTTCGTGAATTAATCATCGAGAAACAACACTTTAATTCCAACAGACCATGTAATCTAAACTTCTCTTCTGCTCAATGAGTTGCGAACCATGAAATGGCGGCGTTACAATCGGGAGCGACGACGAAGTTCGCGTTACTAAGGTCACCCAAAAATATAAAATAAACACTTTGCAGAAACACTTCCGCGAAGGCCATTACCTGGGTTTTGGACTCACCTGAAAAATGACGATGAAAATCGCCAAAACCGCGATACAAGCAGCGCCCATCGGTAACGAATCCTCAATATACGCCTAAGAATAAGCCAGTCGCGTTTAATGTAGCAATAGTTTGTCGGCTTTGCGTCGTCCAGGGTCTATGTGTGATCGCTAGCGCGCAGTTTCGGTAACTAACTTCAGCTGGGCGAGTTGCTGCAGGTACTTTCAGAGTGACGTCAGCCCGCAGGTGCGTTACTTCCGTCTTCCTGTGTAGGGCACGGGCACGGGGATCTTTACACACCTGCGGAGACCGAGACCGAATTTCTGTCTCCGCTGTCCGAATCGAATTCTTATCAGACCGCGACAGATTGAGAGTTCCTCTGTTGAGCTGCTTCTAAACATTGCTACTCTCTCTCTCACTTCCCCTTATCATCAAAGGCACATACGAGTGCGCCAACACGCTCTCACAAACCAGAATGTTCACTGTGTGCTAAAACAAGGGTGGTATGAAGACAATAAACGTGTAAATTCATAAATAGTACCAATACTGCTACAAGTAAAAGTCCTTATTACAAAAGTTAAATAAAATTACAAACAAAATGTAACTGTATGTATACAAAGTAAGGGGTTCGTGGGATGAAAGTCAATGTCATGTATGACATTTTTGAATAAATGTTACTGGTTTATATGTCTGACTCAGTTTGTGTGAGCTCATAGCCACATTTTGGTCTAGTGTTAATGTACCGCATTCAGTGATTCATTATCCAGCTTGTAGACTTTTATATCAAACTGAACCCATGTTGGGTATCATTACCTGTGAAACAGGGCATCTTGATTTCATTACCACTCTGCTGGCTGATTCATATCAAAATATGAATTATTTATTCCTTCAGAAAGTGGGGATGACATCCACACACCCCTAAATACACATAATCTTACTTTTGACCTGCCAGTGAGCCCAACACAATTAAGTCGTTCTTAATAGTTACATTGCTAACATTAATTTAAATAACTAATGTTAATTCATTTTGTGGCGGCACATTCCTGGCACAGTGGCGGGGACCTTTCTGTGTGGAGTTTGCATGTTCTCCCCGTGTCTGTCTGGGTTTCCTTTGGGTGCTCCGGTTTCCTTCCCCAGTCCAGAAACATATGGCAGGTTAATTTGAAAAATTGGAGAAAACATTGATCAGATGTGAGAATGACGGAGTGAATGGTTGTCTGTCTGTACATGTGGCCCTGCGATTGACTATCGACCAGTCCAGGGTGACCCCACTGCTCGCCCGAAGGCATCTGGGATAGGCTTCAGCATCCCCCGTGACCCTGAGTAGGATAAGCAGTAGACAATGGATAGATTAATGGAATTTCCAAGATGTGTGAATGAGAGAGTGAACGATTGTCTCTCTGTATATGTGGCCCTCTGATTGATTGTGATCCAGGTTGTACCCCACCTCCTGCCCAATGACAGCTAGGATAGGCTTCAGCATCCCCACGACCCTAAGTGCAGGACAAAACTACATGTAGATAATGGATGGATGGATTGATTATACATTTTCAAATTGCCTGACTAAGCTGTATCCAGCAAATCAGAATTCAATGGAGACGAGTGTAACATCAATTTATCTCATCTTTAAGGATAACATATGACTAAGATTTGAAGCAGTTTGGAGTTTGATTCTTGTTGGATTATGTTACTGAGTCCTTGCTTTCACCAACAAGTTATCGCAACACAAGGTTTTTGATGTTTTGTTAACAGCAATCTGACTTCATATGTCCTGAACTGTGACTCACATCTTATTTTGGAACTAAATCTCTTTTTAAAATACTGAACATTTTCTTCAGTAGCCGTTGTCATCTATATTTAACTAGCAGCAAATTACAGCATTCATGAGTTCTGTCATTAAATTAAAATAATTAGCAATAACCGCTTTTGATTTCAATACGGAGACATAACGATCAAACTTACACAGACAAGAATACATAAATAGATTACTAATTAATGCAATGGTGATAGAAACCCTTGTGAAGGACTTCAGGGACAATATATTGGACATGACAAACTTGGAATATAGGATTGGGACGTCAGGAAGAAAACGCATATTCATGGTTAATAGAACTAAAGTGGCTCAAATGAGCACCCTCATACTGTTTGTTTCCTTCTTTCTTTTAACGTCAGCTCCATGACAGCATATCGGGGGGGGCAAACAGCAATTAAGTGATGTTATCTTTTGCTCTTCCCCTCCAACAGCAATCCATCATTCCCACAAAGAGACCAGTCCATTTACAGTGGTCATTACTTAGCTGGCATGAGGGTCAGTGTGGGAGGGAGGGATTGAAGTTGAGGAATGAAGAGTGTCAGATTACATTTGCTGAGCAACGTTGTCTGTATGCAGCAAAAAGCATCACAACAGTTTGTCTTTTAGCCTGATGTTGTTGCTGAATGTGTCAAGATCACACAGCTTATTATCACTGAGGCCAACAAAAGAGTCATATCACAAGCATATGTCTTCATTAGGACAGAATGGAACTTAACCATTTTTGAGGAACAGACAACCATCAACATCCATCTCTTGTGTTTTCTCTCCTGTTCATTTTGACAGGTACCAAAACAGTAATTCCAGTCAGACCAAAACAGTAGGCTTGGGTGGCTTGTTTACAATCTAGACATGATTAGGCCTCATTTACTGTGGTGGAAACAAATCAGTCTTTGACTAAACCCACTCTGGCAGTCACATCATCATTGTATGTCCTTGTGCCTCCGTCTTATCTTCAGACAGCAAGGCAGCTTGCCTTTTTTCACAGAATACAAAGCAATATATTATTTTTGGTTTTCTATATGTGTCATTTTGTCACATATGTTACATTGATATTAACCAAAATGATGACTGATGTGGGGGAATAATGCTAGTTATGACCCTCCCTTTTTGAAAACATCACAAGTCCTGACAAAAAAACATCCGCTTTTTATCTGTTGCTGAAACAGAAAGATGTCTGACCTGTAGACAGAGAGACAGCTCCCATGTGACCTTAGTGTGTTTAATATTTTTTTAAATGCTGCCTGTGTGAAACTGTGGCAGACCAACCAGTAGGTTGTAAAATGTTAAAGCAAACTAACTGTGGCTGTAAAAACTGATGGTCATCCCAATGTGTTGGTAGCTCTATGTACCTCTGTTACCACCTAGGATTAGACTTTAGTGACAGATTGCAATTGGATCTTTATATCTCACTGTGTACGCAAGTCAATCCAAAGTACATTTCTTCAATCTGCAGTTCTGGCTCAAACCTTGTTATCAGTAACAAAACACCCAAGATGCTTGAGACATAATATCAGCTCAAATAATTCTTTATTAACACATCCATGTAGTTTTTTGGGGATCTCCCATACTAGAGCGTATGGCAGACCAGAAATAAAAAAAGGTGAGTTTTGCTAATTGAGTGGAGAGTGCAGAGGTTTCCATCAGAAAGAATGTAAACCTGTTTGACTCACACACATGCACGATGTACTGGGTACTTAAAAAAACTCTAAAACAATATCTAAAGAGAAAATTATCATAAAAACAAAGCTGTCAATAACATTTATGATATATTTTTGCGCAAAAACAATGTGGCAATTTGTTGTTGCATCCAGCTCTATTCTAAGACATTGTTGTGATTATAATACATTCAATGGATCCCTCATTCATTAACAAATTGTAATCCATAATGTTGTTTCACAAATCACTGCAGCAAACATGTTTCCAAATGTACATATAATGAAAGTCTCTGAATTGTTGTTTTATTGAAATGTAATCTTCATCTAAGACTTGGAGATCTAGTATCAGCAGGATCTATATTAATATGTGGCTACCAACTTTTCTCAGAGAGGAAAACTGGTCGCTCTATGTATTTTGCCATATTGTTTTCATGTGCAATGCATTCAGGAATGAGTCCATCAGGGTACAGCACATGATAAATACTTTGGAGATAATATACGAGAGGCCAGACCGAGATGGTATGGGCATTTACAGATGAGGGATAGCGAACATTGGTAGAAGGATGCTGAGGTTGGAAAGGCTTGGCAGGAGGCCTAGAGGAAGACCAATGAGAAGATTTATGGATGGAGGGACAGAGGACATGAAGTTAGTTGGTGTGAGAGAATAGGACATAGAGAATAGGGTTAGATTGAGGAGGATGATTCACTGTGGTGATGCCTGAAGGGAGAAGCTGAAGCTTTCAAGTACAAACAAGCCAATTCAACATATTTTTAAGCTCTGTTAACAGTGTTCATCAATATGAATGTGAACGGTGATCCTTGGAAATGATAACTAATTGTCTCAGTCTCGTAGGAATATTGATATGAATTTAATTAACTTCCAGTTGGGGATGTAAAAAAATTGCAGATAAATATAATAAGTCCCAGCCCAATCACCCTCTCTCCCTGAGCTAGAATAAAGAAAATGCCTTATCAAGGGACAGGCAAGAAACCCTCCCCCGTCATGAGATGAAGATTCACATTCCAGGAGCCCTGTTTGCATGGCTGAGGGCCATATACTTCCAAACAGATAGTGGAAAAGCTCCTTGTTGCTCCCCAGCAAAGCAACTGTCTTGCCTCTCCTCTTAAAAAGAGGAGAGGCAAGCAAACAATGTTGATGGGAGCCTTGAGTGTAAACTGTCAATATCAAGGCAACACACTAAAAATGTTGTCTTTGTAAAGGCTGTCTGGTCATGAAAGTCAGATGTTTGCTCTCAGTGACCCTCGGAATCACAAACCTTTCCTTCAGAATAACCTATGGGATACTTGCATTCTGAGTGACATCTAATCATCAGTCTGATGAATTGCAATGAGATTTATCCTTAAAGTAAATGTTTGCATGTTTAAATTTTTGAAAATTAGGCTTGCTGAGAGATGATCATAGGGGGCACAGTTGTTACCGCTTCCGCCTCACAGCAAAAGACCCTGGTTCGATGTGTTCATTGCCTTTGTAGTTTGCATTTAATCACCGTATCTACATGTCTCTGGTTTCCTCCGACAGGAGGTTAATTTGAATAAATTGGAAAAATTGCCGAAATGTGTGAATGAGAGAGTGCATGGTTGTCTTTCTCTGTACTCGGTCCTGCAACCGGTCCAGGATGGAACCCACTTCTCGCCCAAGAGGGGCCAATAGACTGCAGCATTCCTGTGACCCTAAGTGCAGGAGAAAGCGGTAGATAATGGATGGCTGGAGTAATGATCATATACTGTGAAGAGTTGTTAGCTCAATGTTTTACTGTTTGACCACAATCTTACTGATGCGTGTGCTTTAGCTGACAGCAGCACAAATGCTAAACCATCATCTGGTAACCCTTTACTTCCTGTTACAAGCCTCTGATTGACTTTTAGATCCCATCAAATTTTTATAGCGACTGAGTCCTTCAAACTGATTGCAGTAAACATTAAGTTGTGTGTCTGCAGGAGATAGCAGCTTGAGAGTTACTCATGTCTGTTTTCCCAGGGATGTGTTGCAGATTCACCAGAGGTAGCAGTCCTGAGGGTCATATTGAGTCAATCTTTAACAGGCAAGCCAAAAATTCCTCCCTCTTGCTCAAAGCCTGAACTTATGAACAGGACTTCAAGTGAAATAAAAAAAAAAAAAACTGCTGCTGAAGAAGCACCATTTACACAACAACGGACAAAAAAGCTTAACTTTCTACGCACCTACTAATGTGAAAGTTTCATTTTGTTTTGTTCGTTTTTTTTTTTTAATCAGGCAGACCATAGAAAAACAGTGGCATTTCTTTGTGGTAATAGGCTTTAATTAACAGATTAACCAGTTTCAGAACAGATAAAAGCGTTGCAATTACCATGTGGGTGTTAAGCCGAAAGCCGTGTTACAGTCCTGGTCTGCCGCAATGTACCATTACTTTGCCCATACAAAATCGTTATGCCAAATCCAGTAGGTACGAGCAGGGACCCACAGAGATTCAAGGTGCCACACATTCAAGCAGAGTAGTGAGCTGGCTGTTACCTTTAAACAAAAGGTGGTGGTTTTCTCTCTCATTCGTACATCTGGGCAATTTTCACAATATTTCAAATTATAAAATGTTTTGGAAAATATGAAGTCTATTTGTTTTGGGGGACATGTGTAACTCTTCATCTTCTATAGCCATGGGGATTTAGTGGAGCAGTAGGTGTCATTCATTCTGGAGCCATTTGCAAATAGCACTAATTCAGAAGAGCAGCACAGAGTCATGGAAGTACTTAGTAGGTGTTTCTATCAAGTGCAATCATTCTGTTTCTCCCAAGGATTAATTTACAGAAATTTGACATCTCTTTCTATCTTCACTGCTGTGATATTCCACACTGAAAGTGTGAACAAAAATCTGGTACCCCATGACAATTGCACATTAGCTGATATCATTAGAAACTAGCCAACCACCGCAGTAATTTAAAGCTATTTAAATGTACTTTTTCATTTTGAATATACAGTTGGTGATTACCTGAGATTACCTGAGGTTGATCATCTGATCAAGTTAAAATCATTCTCTTTGCATTTAATTCTTAAATTTTCATATCTTTTAAACTAAAATCAATGTAAGAGAAAATGACCAGAACAGACCTTCTTTCTGGCTGTTTACAATAAGATGGACATGTAGTAAATGTTTGGGTATTCTGTGAAAGGGATCACTAGTAACCAAGAAATTATTGTCCTATTTGATCAATATTTGTACCAGCAACATAAAAACAATAATAAAATCTCTTAACATATCTTGGTAATGTTTAAAATTTTAAAGTATTTTAAGGCCATAATTGTTGTTTACGTCACAATGCTGTCTTGGTTTTGAGGTCCTGAGGGTTCCCATTCATTTTCTAGAAACATGTCATCCATGCAACCCTTCCAACTTGAACCCAAGAGAAACATGAGTGAGGAAGATAACGCTGAAGACAGAAGTCAAATGAGCTTCAAAATGAGATGAACAAATATGAACAAAGAAGCGGCCAAAGTCACTATTGTGCGTCCAGCAGCTGCATTGCTATGCCAACAGGTAGAGAGAGCGCATGTTGTAAGAAGCTGCACTTTTTGACATCAGCTTTTCACTGTGGACATATGGGCTGCCTTGTTGACTGACCTGGTGACTCGTTATCTGTTTCCTTCATGATAGTGCCGGTGCCCGGTCTTTTGTCATCAAATGCTACTTCTGCAATCGTTGGTTGATGACATCCTCCCAGGAGAACGTCCAGCGTTCCCTGTCTGTCGCATTTCTTCAAGCGTACTTAAATTGCTTCCTGTGTACCTTTTGTATGCTTGTGGCTATAGTCTCTGTTTAAAAATAGCAGCACCGCTGAGCCCTTTCAGTAGCTTCAGCCGGCGAAATGCATCAGATTCATTGGAGAGAAGAGGTGAGAGCACAAACGCGGATCCTTAGGAAGTTGTGTATGTCCACAAGTAATATCCCACTCCTTTCTTCTCTTCCTGTCTCTTGGAAAGCTGTGCTGACTAACACCACTCCCTTTGTGTCCTTTGAACTGGAAACCCAAAAGCAGCACAATATGGTATAATTACCATATATAATGTACCATACTGAGCGAAAGGTAACATGAGTGTAAAGCCAAAGTTAACACAATGCAACCTGTAAATGTCATCAAACAAGCATGCATTGCACTTGTAAAGCAATGGTTGTGTCCGTAAGTTTAATATATTTGTTAAAAATTGTGTTTTTTCCAGAAATAATTCTTCATGCTTTTTTAACAACACATTCTAGTATGAGACAAACATTAAAGCATATTTGTTTGTCCTCCCAGGCTGGGTTCCCTTGAAAGTAGATGAGTCACAGGTGTTTTTATATGAAGCTGCTTTCTCCCACAATCTCAGAATTGACTAATGCGAGGTATGTGGATATGCATTTCAGGAGAAGGTCATAACACAGCTATTTAATACTACATGCTCACTGGATTATTCAGGACTGATATCGATATCATGCAGGTTTGAGTCCTTATCGGAGCAAAATCTTCAATACTCATTCCTGGCAAATGTTGACTATTGACCTTCATATACAGAGAAGCTTATAACTAACAGTGGCATGCGGTGAGGCTCATGACTGGTGAGGCAGCAACTCTTTTGGAGTTAGTTTACAATTGCAAGAACTCAAAAGGGTATCTTATTCCCTATTCAATTGGCAGCATACATATTACTACTGATAACCTTTCATATCCCATCAGCATTCGTTCGTCACACACACACACACACACACACACACACACACACACACACACACACACACACACACACACACACACCGCCACATACATAGCATTTCTCATAGAAGTACAGCAGATACAGGCACCTGCCTCACCCAGTGACTTTGCAGTTTATTGTCTGATCAGTGTGAATAGTTATGTCACACACTTACATGAAGACATTCTGACCCAGGCTTTGAGGGTCATGGTATATATGATCATGGTATATATGATCATATAATAACTCTTTTTACAAATATTACATTGATGACATGCTGAGAAACAGAAAAGAGCAGCCCAGTTTGGGTGGGACTGTGCAGAGTTTGGGTGAGGTTCGCTGCTGCCACACCCTGGGTTTCTGCCCTGTATTTGATTGGCAGATGCACAAAATCAGAGATTTTACTTCATCATATGTAAATTACTTATATAACACCGATCAGTATACATTTATTATTAATTATTTTATGTTGTCATGATTAGTTCTAATATTTTTTACATCATGACAAAATACAAAACACTACAACTTTTGTGGATTAAACATAATCATTTTTATCAATGCTTGCCAACTTTTCAGTGTATATGTTATGCATAATATTGAACTGTCCTTAGATAGCAATATTTTGTGTGCAGAAACTCCTTCATGATCAAAACAGTTATTTTTTTCATCTTCTTATTCCTACCAACACCTAAAGAACTGGAGACAGTTACAGAGAATGGCTTAAAACACAAAAGTTTGTGCCTTAGGTGATTACTTGGCGTTCACACAAGGTCTTTATGGTGGGGTTTAACAGAAAATCCAACAAAAAGTCAACACCATATACAGTACATATTGAACTGATGAATGATAAGTGTGATGCATTGTTGCATTGATCAGTTCGCACCAAAATCCTGTTATGAGCTTACAAAGTCTCTGTGAAAAGAAGCTACAGGGTGCTCTCAGGAACAGCTGAAAGAGCTTGAGAGAGTCTGACCTACAATTTTGATTTTTCAACTGTGGAATCAAAAATTAACTTACTTACATTCAAGAATTACATTGCATCTTGAGTAACATGTATATAGTAGGAGGTCACCGCTTTCCTATCATTACAACACGGTATGTGATTTGCAATGATAACTTCAACATAGAAGCATTTTTAGTGGTCATTCAAATCCAGACATTTCATTTTTCCCGGGGGGATTGTTCTGGTGAAAAGCTTCGCACTGCATATAAACTAAATGGAAAAAAAGTCAACATTGTTCAGCTGATAACCGGTGGATATTCATCTTCTCGACCTTATCAGCAAACAGAAACACATGCTCATTTTCGCATCCTTGAATCTTCCAGGACAAGGTCAGGAAGTATAGGACTGCATCAGCGATGATGCAGTAGTTCCTCAAAAGTCTCAGGGACAGGGAATTCTGGCGAAATAACTATATTGAGAGGAGCCGGCAGAGCTTCTGTGACTTGTTGTCAATGAAGTGTGTCTGCAGGTTTCAGGTATCCAAGAGTTCTGAGCCCCTCCAACGAAGGCAAGGGCTGAATAGGCAGAAGGGCTTTATTACATAAAAGTTGCTCTAACTACTGAACCTAGTTGTCCAGGTGTATCAGTTAGATGCTGGATCCCTCTGACAAAGGAGGGACCTGAGTAGGTGAGGGACTGCCATACAGTTAGGTGCTCACACTTTCCGAAAGTTTAACATTTTTATTAGCGAAGGGGTTGCTCTAAATTGCTTGGCCAAATGTATATAAAGTGCGTGTTAATATAGCTTCAAGTAAGGATTTGTTTTTAAAAACCTTAATATTGCCAAAATAGAGGATTTGCAATGTTTGGATGATCAGACAAAACAAGGTAATTTTATTCCTAGTTATATTGGCTGGTCTTGTGCCTGTGTTACTAATGGCTAGTATGATTTGGAGACTGATACAGAAAATATCATAAAGGTTGATAAAAGGAAAAACAAAATTAAACAGAAAATGAACCACTGTCAACCTAGTGTCGTGTAAAACACATATGAATGTATTACTACCTATGTAAACAAACTTTTTATGGATGAAGGGAGTCGTGGTCAGGCGAGATTTTGCTGCCAAACATTACAATCATACAAAAAATAAAGACAAACAAGGCATACCTAGACATCTTTTTGGAGAGAACATACTGTTATAAATAGGTGGTTAAGATCATTTGCGAGATAAACAAAAAATTCATCATCACTGTGGCATCTCACAGTCTTTGTTAATCTGAGACATGAAGAGTTCGCCAGGAGTACTGTGGTCCACTACACTGGTTGACTAGATCTCAAAGCTGTACAACGTCCCACAGGTAAAGGCTATTATTCCACTGATACAGGCCTCTAATATTCCAAGACGTAGCGGGATACAGGGACTGCTAAGTATTGCTATATCTGAAAACTTTTGCTCATTGTGTTATTTCTCCAAATTTTGATTTTGTTTTAGAATCTTAACGTTTATGGGGCTGCACGGTGGCGCAGTGGTTAGGGCTTCAGCCTCATAGCACGAGGGGCATGACAGGGGAACTTTCTATGTGGAGTTTACATCTTCTCCCTGTGTCTGCGTGGGCTTTCTCCAGGTTTTCCAGTTTCCCCCCACAGTACACAAACATGCAGCAGATTAATTGTAAGATTGGGAAAATTGCCCCGAATGAGAGGGTTTATGGTTGTCTGTCTGCATATGTGGCCCTGCGATTGACTGGTGTCCAGTCCAGGATGTACCCTGCCTCTCACTTGATGACAGCTGGAATAGCCTTAGAGTAGGATAAGCGGCAAATAATGGATGGATGGATGGATCTTACTGTTTATGTGCTTGCTTGTGAGAATGCATGTCCTGAGAGCAGTGCCATGCTGATTGTATCATTGCAAAAAAGATAGGGCCTGGTGGTTTGCCCTGCATAGAGCCTTCAAAACCTGCCTTCGAAACATGTACCACACATTTAATGTCTTTTCCTTCGTTTCAAATATCCCACTTAAAATCAGTAGGAGAGTAAGCAGTTGTGTTTCATGTTATTTTGTTCAATTTTAACGATACAAAACAGCTTGGAACAGATACTGCTAATGTATTAACAAACCGAGATTTCGCTCAGTAGTACGTGAGTGTGCAGGCGCATCTACTCCCGAAACACAGTGGTTTGCTACTGGAATTGATGCTTTTGATTAAATGCAGTGGGTCATTTTCCACATTTTTCCACAGATGTCAAGAAACACCGCATGCACTGGGACAGGATGAACAATAAATTACGACGACAAAATTCCACACGCTCTTGTAATTCTTGAAATATTTGATCATATTGTCGTGTTTTAAATTTTTGCCTACTCTATAGGCCTACAGGTAGCTAACGATAAAAAATTGAAATGTTGGGTTTTGACTCCGCTATTTCAAAATGTATGACGTTAGAGAGAGAGAGATGAAGGTTTTGGTAATGCTACTAGCCATAAATTAAAACTACTTTGACCCCCGACTACATGGAGCTGCAGTTGAGGATATGAAGCATCTTGGAAATAAGTAAACACAAAGTCATAAATAGATGTTTCACGAAATATTACATGGAACATCGGAGCAAGGTGATAAGCAGAGAAAAGGACTATCAGCTATGACTAGAATGTAAAATGTCAAGCCAAGGAGGAGCAGGATTGATTTCATCACAACTCTTTTTTGATGGCTGTGAAGATAAGCATGACCCCTGGGAAACAAGATTTCTCGGTCACTTATACAGTTTACAGTGTAGCCAGTCAAGAGCTGTTTTCTGTAGATAGGTGAGAACTAATTGTTGATATGGCATGACACTGCTGCTGATGGCAGGAAAGCCCTGAAAATTTTAAGAGAACATTACACAGGGAAGATCAAGCCAGGAATGAAAAATTTCTTCACACGTTGTTGATCAAGCTATACGTGGAAGACAGTGAAAGTGTCAAACTAAGGAACTATGCTGTTCAGATAGCTTCTTATGTAAAGATCAGGTATGTTAGGTAATAAGAGGTGTTATTTGAAAGAGTAAAACAGAATGTTCCCAAACTACAAAAATTTAGGTCTAGATTTTTTACCTAAAATCAAGAGAATGGGAGGTTAGGTCGAAGATGCATGCAAAGTGTGTTCATTGAGTATGATGAAACAATCAGGCTTATCTTGACTACTATCCAGATAGACTCCAAAAGCACATATCAATGAAATTTACAGACTAGACAGCCAATGAAAAAGAGACCGGCATCTGAGCTATACATTGCATATTGGGATATTGGGACACCATCGCGAGGATCCTGAACAGCTGTATCACTCTCAGGGTGGAAGGTGCACTACGACAGAAAAGCTCTGCAGCACATTGTGAACACAGCTGAAAGGATCATTGGTGCCACACTCCCCTCCCTGCAAGACATTCACACCACTCCCTTCATCTGAAAAGCATCCTCAATTGTGAATGGCGCTAGCCACCCGGCACACAGTTTGTTCGCACCAGCCTCCTGCCCTCAGGGAGAAGGTAACAAAGCCTCCATGCCCGCTCCACCAGACTCACCAACAGAGTCATACACCAGGCTGTCAGGATGCTGGACTGTCTCCCCACTCTTCCACTACCCCCCCCCCCCCCCCCCCCCCCCGTCCCCCCCCCTCCCCCTC
>CAAKHD010005036.1:2264-20596 GCA_901007705.1 Fistularia tabacaria | reverse complement strand
AGCCCACACAAAGTGCTACCACCAGGGGTTCAGGGGGGTGGGTCCTTACCCCCCCCTTTCCCTCCCCCCCCCCCCCCCCCCCATGCTGATCTCTCTCTGCCCACTTACCCACTCTCACTTCTCCCACTCCCTCCACTCTGCCCCTCCGCCCCCCCCTCCAGACAGCCCCCTAAACACTGGACTATGACAATATATTGCACTATTGTGCACTTTGCACAATTGATATTTTTGCACGGTAACGGTAAAATCCATCATTCTGCTATGGTATTACATACTAAATATTGACTTTTTTAATGCCTTTAAATCCACTTAACTTTCTCACCTGTTGCTATTTTATTGCATTACTTACTGACTGGTTTTGCACTAAACTGTACAGAAAACTCTGCTGCTACTCTCTACATTCAAATACAAATGACATATGATAATACATTTCAGGTTTTTATGCTGTTAAATCTCTGTTATCCTTTCACCTCAGTGCCAGTAGATCGTATCTGCATGCACTTTATACTTTATAGTTTAATGTTTATTGTTTTTTATTGTGCACTTTAATTTTAATTTGCACTCGATTATTATTATTTCATTAATTTCATGTCAACGCCAGACAGTGAGAAATGTCTTCTTGATTCCTCTGTATACAAGTACATGTGGAGAAATTGACAATAAAGCTGACTTTGAGCTTTGAAGAATTGACCTGGTCTGGAGATAACACTGAGAGTATGTGCAGGACAAATGCACAGAGCGCGAGCAAGAAATCAACTCACCGAAAGGACTTTGAGACAGAAGAAAGGGGAAAGAAAAAAAATCCTTCAACCAACTCATGGTACTCGATAAGTGCAATGAATAAAGAGATTAAATCACCTGAGGATAATGAGACCCTCAGCTGCTGACAGGCAAACAAGCAGTGGGGGCTGAGTGGTTTTATACCCTCAAGAGTGGCACTGGTGGCTAAGAAAGATAGAAGGCACAGTTCATATCAAAATGCTATTGTCAAAAATTAGGAATAGACTATGAAGAAACATTCTCACCAAAAGCTGACTGCTCAAACCCCCCGTGCCATGCCTCCCCTCAATATAAGCCTCATCAATTAAAAATTGCGATGGAGGAACTAGTGAACAGAGGCAAGACATATGCATAAACACTAACATAACAAAAGGACAAACCAGAGCAAGTTTTCCACAGCACCACCATGGATTGTTGAACCTCTGCCACCAGTGTATAGCACCACGAAAGACAGTACTGTGACAGGACAGTACCCAGTTATAAGGCCAACAGGAGAAGGGTTGAGGGTCAAATGAAAGGAAAATTTATTGGCACATGGAGTAGTGCTACATGAAATAGGGATGGTGCTGAGAGTATGGAAGACAGAATGGGATGTCAGAAGGTGACGTCGAGCAGTTATCCAATGCAGCTCACTCAGAGGATAACTCAGGTGTCTGCACCAGTGAAAGAGAACTTCGGCAACTGCAGAAATTCAATCCACCTGAAAACGCTAACAGAGTAGCTTATAGTCAAATGAAGGGAAAGAAAGAGAGAGAAAAGGAGAAGAATATGATGTTAGTCGTACCCTTGGAGCCAGATCACTCCAGTCAAAAACAGCATTGAAGCAGTTGTTTCAGCATCAGGTTTCGCGAGAGAGGATGGCTGGCAAGTCACACAAGGGATACAATCCCACCACAATTTATACCAAAACCAAGAAGAAAAAGGTACACAGAGAAGATCTGAGACCCTTGAAGGTTTACAGTAGGGAAAGTGAAGCAGCTAGTGGGAGGCACCCTACAACCATGTGATGTGGAAAACACACTGTTTCAACTACTAAGAAAAGAGAGACGACAGCTGACTGAGTCAGTGACTCATAATCTGTACAAGTTAAGCTAAGGAACTGAAACAGTCGACAGACAAATAGACCTCGTAGAAAATGAAATAGACCCAAAAAAAGGAACTGAGGCCAAAATCAACTGCAGAAATGTTCGCTAAAAATGGTAAAGGGAATAGAGTAAAGTCATGGAGCTCGGTGGCAAGGAAATCAAAAAGACGATGAAAATGTCCAAGCTACACTTTTCCTCTTGATGACCAAAGCAGGAAGACAAGTGTAGTGAATTGGTCCTTCATGAATATGATTAGGCTAGCTGGAAGTCTGTCGTAGAAGGGACAAACAAATGGATTACTAAGTTGGAAGACAATATAGCAGGGGTGAAGCAAGAACGTGGAAACATAAAAGCTCTGTTCAAGCATGTGGCAGGAAAATTGAGAACAGAAGAGTTTTTCCACATCATATATTCTAAACCGGTGGTGACATGGAATAATATAAGCTTTATTGACCAAATATGTTCACACATTCAAGGAATTTGGCTCAAGTTGACAGTTATACCTCGCACTGACATAAGGGTAAACAGTGAATGGACATTAACATTGTTAAGAATAGAGAAAGTGAGGAGTGTAATGTCTGTTTTGGTAATAAGGTGATAATCCACATATGTCAGGTGCTCAGTGAGGTAGTGCAAAAGTTAGGTAATCAGATAAGTAACAAATAACATGATAATATATATAAATATAATATATACATCTCCTATCAGGTGGGAGAAGGCAGAATAGATTGTGTCCCATGTGCGATGGGTCTGTGGAAATATTTACTGCCCAGTTTTTAACTCCTGAAGAGTAAAGGTTCTGAAAAGAGGGCAATTTGGCACCCGTGATTCTTTCTGCAGTCCTAATTATTTGTTCCAATCTGTTCTTGCACCAAACCAGAAAATCATAGAGGTGCAAAGAACAGACTGGATGACTGCAGTGTAAAACTAAACCAGCAGCTTTGGAGGCAGGTTGACCTTTCAGAGCGAGCTCAGAGAATACATCCTCTTCGGGGCCTTTATTTTGTCAAAATCTTTGATCGATAATCACTTAAGGTCCTTAGACAGGATGTTTCACAGAAACTTGCAGATTTCTATAGTAGCCACAGTGCTGTTTAGTAGAGACATGAAGGGAAGCAGATTTGCCACAGCTCTGATGGTTAGAGAGGCATGTGAGGGCCAACTTCACCTGCAACCTTTTTCCAATTTCAATCTGGGGAGTCGACAATCTCTCTTTGTTTAAAAATAAGCTTAATACTTTTCTTTTTGAGAAATCTAATAGCCAAGGCTAGGTTGGCCACTAGTTATGCTTTCATAGCAGTGGTATTCGATCAGGGAAGACAGGTGAAGCAGATTCTGTGTAATGTATTTAGTGTAAGAGTGTTACAGAATCATTTTCACTGATGAGACAATAAACTGCAGAGAAAGGCAAAAAATGAGGCGGACAGTACTGTGCTGCACCTGAGGGTGAGTACGTGAGCCTTCAGAAGCTTGCAGCTGCTGACCTCTTTCTATAATCAATGTGCAATATGTACAATATACAGTAAAATAAATAAGACAATTAAAAGAAAATAAGGACTTACACATGTATATATATATACATACATACATATATATACACACACAAACACGCACACACACATATACATACATACATACATAAACTGTAGATTTGTACAATGGGCAGGAGAAAAACTGCATATATGTTATGAACTCTACACTTAACGACATACAATGAGAAGCACTACACTAAGGGGGAGGGAGGGTTGATTATGGGGGTGGAGCTGTGGAGAGTGGAGGAGCTGAGCAGCTTTGAGGACAAAGGCTGCGCTCCTCCTCTGGGTTTTGCAGCTGGGGCAGCCGAACATGCTTCCTGACAAGAGCCACTCAAATGCTGGGGATAGGATATTGGATGAATCCTGAAGGATCCTATTGGCTGTCCTTATAGTTTGTTGGTAATGGAGGCGGAAGAGCGATCTGATGGGTTGTCCAATGATTTTAGAGTGGACCTTGGCAGTGCACTCTAGGCTGTTCTCGTCCTGTAGGGTAATTGAGCAGAACCAGGAGGTGTAGGAGAAGATCATTATACTCTTGATAAAGGAGTCGTAGAACGTAGCCAGGATGGTACTGTTCACATCGAATTACCTTAGCTTCCTGAGCAGGTACTGCCACTGATGACAATTCCTGAGTATCTCCTCAGTGTTTGCCCAGGTATCTGTACTCCTTCACTGTTTCTACTGGTTTCCCCTGGATGATGGTGGTGATTGCCTCAGCCAGCACCCTCTGTCTGCTGGAGAGGGTAACTACAATGTCCTTGGTCTGACTTGCGTTCAGCTTTAGGCAGGAGGCTTTGCAAAAGTGTGCAAAGTCCTGGAGGGCTAAATCATGGTGGACTGAGGGACCAGACGCAAGGACAGGAGGACAGTCCCACCACAAACTTCACGAGGTGGCAGTTTTGTTGGGTGTACCTGCATTCATCTTTGTAGAGCAGGGAAAATAGGATGCAGCCTTGTGGTGAGCCAGTAGAGGTAAAGAGGTTGTCAGAGAACATGTTGCTATCCAACACCCTCTGCAATTTGTTGGTAAGGAAGCTGATGATCCACCAAATGAGTTGGTGGTTAAGGTAGGAATTGGTGCTCAGCTTCTCAGCCAGTATGTGGGGTTCCAGGGTGTTGAAAGTTGAGGAGAAGTCTGCAAACAGGAGTGTGGTTGTGTTGTGGTGGGGTTTCCTGGTGTCTATGGTCTGAGTCAGTCATTAAGGTCTCGACAAATTGCAGAGGATCAAACAGAGGCTTGGTTATTTTGGTGATGTTATGATGATGTGTTCAGTGTTTTTCAGTTTCAGGTGTGGGTTTTTCCGATTCGCTCCAAGGCTATCATCACCAGAGGTGAAAGCCGTAGGCCTGAGATCCTTTAGGACCTTTGAGGTATCCTTTTTTTGTGACTGGGCTCACCATTAAGTGCTTCCACATCTGAGGCACTGGGCTCCAGGATAGGGAGTTGTGGAAAAGAAGATGGAATACTCCTCCTAGCTCCTAGGCACAGTGCTTAAGGGTCTGTCTGCAGATGTTGTCTGGACCAGGTGCTGCATTGACCTCAGTTCCCCAACAGGCACCCACTACCTCTTCATCGTTGAAGGGCAGGGCTCTCTGGTTTGAGTGTGGTGGCTAATACCTCAAGTTGGGTGCTGTTGTCGCTCTCAAACCATGTGAAGGAGTTGAGGTGATTGGAGAATGATGAGTTACTGGAGGAAACAGCGTTCACAGATGCCATGTTTTTGATCCCCCGCTAAGCGGAGGTCACCTTATGCAAAAGTTTGCTCCACTCTGTTCTTGTATTTCGGCTTTGCAGTTTTTATGGCATGTTTGATCTCAATTTAACCTCATTCTTCACATCCTCAGAGCTGGTAAAGATTCTTTCTTATTTAGAATTTTTCAGCTCTCCAGTCACCCAAAGTTTGTTTGCAAAGATGGTGACTTTTTAAACAAAGCTAAGATGATGCATTCCCCCAGAAGATGTAGAATGAGACAGTCTCCACCTGCTCCTTGACATTCCTGGACGAGGATATTGGGTTATCCCAGTCTGTGAATCCAAAGCTCCCCTGAATCCTGTCAGTGCTGTCTGGCATCCACTGCTATGCTTTTATTTGTCACTATCTGCTTTTCTTACAATGTTAAGTAGGCAGAGCAAGCAGTATAGAGTTGTGATCAGCAGAGCCAAGAGAGGAAAGGGGGACAGCTTTGTGGGCATCAGAGATTAATCTGTAACACCTGTCAAATGTTTCCCTAGATTGGCCTTATAGTGGACATACTGTTGGAATCCTTTCAGAGGTTTGATTTAAAATGACCCGTTATGAATTTGGGGGATCTGCTCAACTTTGTCGAGTGTTCATCTGTATTCTGAGAATGCATTTGCCCTGGGGTGAATGTATACTACATAAGTAAGAGTTGTTTGAATTCTCTGGGGAGATAAACAGGGTGCAAGAAGACAGCAACACACTCACACTGCTGGGGTTTTCATAGAGGCAGACACCCCCATGCCATGATGTTTCCCTGTCTGTTTGGTGTCCCGGTCTAGCCTTATAGGATAGCCGGAACTGTCTATGTGGAGTGAATTGTCATTATTGCCATAGCACTGCAAAATCAATTAAATTTTTTTGATGAGGTTTGCGGACACACTGGAACTTTGGGTTGTTAACGCAAGAGTCATTCGCTTGGGTGGCTAATAAGTCTTTGTTTGTGTTAGCTTATTGTTAGTCAGAAAAATATATCCAGTGCAGTGAGGCATGAGGAGGATGGTGACACACAAGATGAGTACACAGAAGAGGATGGACCCAAAAAAACAAATAAAACTAAGCTAAAAACATAGAAAAACACAAAAAGTGTCAAAATGGTACTCTGTGTGCCATGCACAAGAGTCAAGAGTCACCACAAGAGTAAAGACCTGTAGACAATATGCATGCTGCTGGTTCAATGACTCCTAACAATGAATCCAAAGGAGACAGTGCCTCACCAGCCATGAACCTCACTGCACGCCACTGTCAAAGTCAGCTTTATTGTCAATTTCTGCGCATGTACTGGACATACAGAGGAATCGAGAAGACATTTCTCACAATTCCATGGACATGAAATTAATAAAATAAAATCAGTGTGGCTTTTCTCTTTCTGGGGTTGCCACAGCAAATCAACCTTCTCCATCTAACCCTATTCTCTGTATCCTCCTCTCTCACACCAACTACCTTCATTTCTTCTTTCACTACGTCCATAAACCTTCTTTTCGGTCTTCCTCTAGACCTCCTGCCTGGCATCTCCCATTCCAGCATCCGTCTACCAATATAGTCCCTATCCCTCCTCTGTACATGATCAAACAATCTCAGTCTGGCTTCTCTTACCTTCTCTCCAAAACATCGAACATGTGCTGTCCCTCTGATGGACTCATTTCTGATCCTATCCATCCTTGTCACTCCCAAAGAGAACCTCAACATCTTCATCTCTGCTACCTCCAGCTCTGCCTCCTGTCTTTTGTTCAGTTCCACTGTCTCCAAACTATGCAGCATTGCTGGTCTCACAAATGTTTTGTAAACCTTTCCTTTTACTCTAGATGATATTCTTCTATATCATAGACCCCCTGAAACTTTTCTCCACCCATTTCAACCTGCTTGAACCTGATTTATTATCTCTTTTCCACACTCTTCATTGCTCTGGACTGTTGACCCTCAGTACCTGAAATCCTCCAACTTCTTGATCTCCACTCCCTGTAACCTCACCGTTCCAACCGGGTTCCTCTCATTTACACACATATATTCTGTCTTGCTGCGAATAAACCTTCATTCATCTCCTTTCCAGAGCATACCTCCACCTCTCAAGATTTTCCTCAACCTGTTCCCTGCTATCACTACAGATCCCAATTTCATCTCCAAACATCATGGTCCATGGAGATTCCTGTCTAGCCTCATCTGTCAGCCTGTCCATCACCACTGCCAACAAAAAGGGGCGCAGAGCTGATCCCTGATGAAGTCCAACCTCCACCTTGAACTTCTCGGTTTCACCTACAGCACACTTCACCACTGTCTCACAACCAGCATACATGTCCTGGACCAGTCTAACATACTTTTCTGCTACTCCAGACTTCCTCATACAAAACCAGAGTTCTTCTCTCAGCACCCTGTCAAATGCTTTTTCTAGGTCTACAAAAGCGCAATGCAGGTCCCTCTGACCTTCTCTGTACTTCCCCATTAGCATTCTCAAAGCGAATACTGCATCTGTAGTAGTCTTTCTAGACATGTAGCTATACTGCTGCTCACAAATACTGACTTCTGCTCTCAGTGTAGTTTCCACTACTCTCTCCCATATCTTTATTGTATGGCTCATCAACTTTATCCCTCTATAGTTACTGCAATTCTGCACATCCCCCTTCTTCTTAAAAATGGGCACCATCACACTTCTTCAGGCATATTTTCTTTCTCTAAGATCCTGTTGAATAATGTAGCCAGAAACTCCACCGCTGCCTCTCCTAGACACTTCAATACCTCCACAGGTATATCATCTGGACCAACTGCCTTTCCATTCTTCATCGTCTTCAATGCCCTCCTCACCTCACTTTTACTAATCTCTGCTACTCTGTGGTCTACAATAGTCACCTCTTCTTCCCTTCCCGCTCTTTCAATTTCTTCATTCATCAACTCTTCAAAGTACTCTTTCCATCTTCCCATCAGTCTTCTAGCATATGTCAATACATTTCCCTCTCTATCCTTAATCACCCGGACCTGCTGTACATCCTTTCCGTCTCTATCTCTCTGTTTTGCCAACCTGTATAAATCATTCTCTCCCTCCTTACTGTCCAACCAAGCATACAAGTCATCGTATGCCCTTTGTTTTGCTTTTGCTACCTCTATCTTTACCTTACGCTGCATCTCCCTGTACTCCTGTCTGTTCTCTTCAGTCCCCTCAGTGTCCCTTTTCTTCTTTTTTTCAACCACTTTCTCTTGATACACTCCTGCACTTCCTCATTCCACCACCAGATCTCCTTATCTGGTTTCCTTCCAGACGACACACCGAGTACTCTCCTACTTGTCACCCTGATCACATTAGCTGCAGTTGTCCAGCCATCTGACCACCAAGAGCCTTTCTCATCTCCTCTCTGAAAACCATACAACACTCTTCCCCGTTCAGCTTCCACCATTTTGTCCTCTGCTCTGCCTTTGTCCTCTTGATCTTCTATGTCATCAGAGTCATCCTACAAACCACCATCCTACGCTGTCTGGCTACACTCTCACCTATCACTACTTTGCAGTCTATGATCTCTTTCAGATTACCTCGTCTATACAAGATGTAGTCTACCTGCGTGTTCCTACCTACGCTCTTATAAGTTACCCTATGTTCCTGTCTTTTCTGGAAAAAAGTGTTTACTACAGCCATTTCCATCCTTTTTACAAAGTCTACCACCATCTGTCCCTCTACGTTCCTATCCTGGATATCAAACCTGCCCATCACTTCTTCATCACCTCTATTGTCTGCACCATCATGTCCATTGAAGTCTGCTCCAGTTACCACACTCTCATTCTGGGGATATTCTGCATCAATTCATCGAACTCATTCCAGAACTTCTCCTTCTCCTCGAACTCACATCCTACCTGTGGGGCATAGCCACTAACAGAATTGAACATCACACCTTCAATTTGTAATTTCAGGCTCATAAGTCTGTCTGACATTCTTTTCCCCCTCAAGAACATTCCTAACAAACTCCTCCTTCAAGATAACTCCTAGTCCATTACTCTTCCTGACAGTACCATGACAGTACAACTTAAAACCTGCTACCAGGCTTCTAGCCTTACTACCTTTCCATCTGGTCTCCTGGACACACAGTACATCCACCTTCCTTCTCTGCATCATGTCAACCAACTCTCTACTTTTTCCTGTCATCGTCCCAACATTCAAAGTCCCTACTCTCAGTTCCAGACTCTTGCCTTTCCTCTTCTCTCTCTGCTTCCGAACATGCCTTCCTCCTCTCCTTCTTCGACCCACAGTAGCCAATGTCCATTGTTACCCTGTAGGTCATCTGCACCAGTGGCGGTCGTTGTTTACCCGGGCCTCAACCAATCCGGTATGAAATTTTTAGGTTTATTCACATATTTTGTTTTGGCAAAAGTTTTACACCGGATGCCCTTCCTGACGCAACCCTCTGCATTTACCCGGGCTTGGGACCGGCTCAGGGAGACACTGGCCTGTGCCGCCCTGAGGCTGCATTCTGTATATACACACATATATACAGGAAATATGTACACATTCACACATATACACATATATATGGGGTAAATGTGTATATACACACACATACATATATAAATAGTAAATATATACACATTCAGACTTGGATACAGTTAATATATATACATACACACATATATATACAGTAAATATGTCAATACACAGATATACACATATATATGTAGTACATATATACATATACACATATACATACAATAAATGTATACAAGCACACATATTTACAGTAAATATATATATATATATCTACATACTTTTTTTTTCTCATGTTGCTGCTGCAACACCCGAATTTCCCCTATGGGGATCAATAAAGTATTATCTTATCTTATCTTATCTTATCTTATACATACAGTAAATATGTATTTTATACTTATATACAGTATATATATGCAAACAAATACAAATAAATACAATGAATATATATATATACACATACATTCAGTAAATCCATATGTATATACACCTACTCACACACATACACACATGTATTTATAGTATATATATATACACACACAGAGACAACTAAACAAATATGTGCACACACACACACACACACACACACACACACACACACTGAGTATGAATGGCTGGCTGGCATGTTCCAGAGGTGTTGAGGTTCTGAAGATGTCCAGATGTGGAGAACATCTGCAGGTTCTCCATCCTGTGCAGCTTCACTCAAGGCTTCCTGCAGGTGTCAATTAGACGATGAGAGGTTGGATGAGTGACAGTTTACCTGTCCAGGTTAAGCCCCGCCCTTTCCCCTAAAGTCAGCTGGGATTGGCTGTGACCCTGAGCGCAGAACCTGATGGATGTCAGGTTTGGACGGGTGTGGACGGAGAAGGGTGTGAGGTCCACAGGAAGCAGGAAGCTCAGCGGCCAATGAGAAGACAGGAGGTCAACGGAGAGCCTCCACCCACGTATCAATGGCGACCTGCACTCAGCCACGCCCACACCGTCACCCTGCATTGACGCAGCAGTGTGTGTGTGCGTGTGTGTATGTGTGTGTGTGTGTGTGTGTGTGTGTGTGTGTGTGTGTGTGTGTGTGTGTGTGTCAGCTGGGACCGCTCCGAGCAGACAAACAGCACTTCAACAACAACAAGGTGCTGCTACTCGGCAACAACTGGCACACACACACACACACACACACACACACACACTCACAGGTCACCTGCATGCCTCCCCGCCCTCATCTGAGCTCCGCCCCCTTTTAAAGAATGATTGTATTCTAAGGGAGACATGACCAACCTTGAAGGTACTAGGATGGATTCTTCATCTGGATCATCATGGATCATTATCTCCCCATCATGTCATCAAGGCAGGTTTCTTCATCAGGCAGGACTTTCTGTCCAAAAGTCAGCTGTTCCGCCGTTCAGAGGAGGAAGGGGCAGGGTTAGACTCCGCCCCCAGGGAGGAAATGGAGGGATAATGAAGAGATGAGGACGAGACTGAGTGTGTGTGTGTGTGTGTGTGTCCTGCTGGTCACGCAGATGCCATTGTTTCTGGTCCAATCACTGATGACATTACATCCTGATCAGAATCACCCCCATATGTGCGCGGACACACGCACATGCACACGCACACGCACGCGCGCGCACACACACACAATGACACTGACCAGAAGGTTTTCTGCAAGCTGTTTGGCTCGGATTTCATTGGACGGGAAAAGGGGGTGGGGCCAAGGTGACATCACTATCATCACAGCATGGCAAGAACAGTATTCACTTCCATCTGTTCACTCCGCCTTCTCCACCTCCCACCTCCACCCTCCACCTTCTCCTCCACTTTCTCCACCTTCTCCTCCACTTTTCTTAATCCTCTGTACCCTCTCCTCCTCCACCTTCTCCTCCTCCTCCCACCTCAACCTTCTCTTCCACCTTCTCCACCCTCTGTACCCTCTCCTCCTCCACCCTCTCTACCACCCTCTTCTCCTGCCACCTCCACCTTCTCCTCCACCCTGTCTCTCACCGTTTTCCCACCTCCAACTTCTCCTCCTCCAGACTTTTGGAGAGGAGACGTTAATATTTCTGATTGAAGGTCACCTTCCATCTTCTGCTCGAGGCAGACGGCTGCCCAGGCTTGGACCTACTGTGTGTGTGAATGTGTGTGTGTGTGTTGAGTGAATGACACCCCCCTGGATCAATCGATTGCCCCCATGGCAACACACCACACATCCAGCTGTGGAGGTGTGACCTCATGATGAAGCTCTCTTCTTCTTCTTCTTCTCCTGCTGCAGGTGAGCAGCTCGGACGCTAAGCTCCGCCCCCTCCCCCCGCCGCCATGCCATGCGCGTCCTCCCCCCTCCTGTTGGCAGCCATGCTGTCGCTGCTGTGCCTTCCCCCTGCCCGGCCTGAGTCCCAGCGCGCCGGGCTGGCTGATCTCCCCGGCTCGCCAGGCCCCTCCATCTTCTCCCCCGCCTCGTCCTTCTCGCCGGCGCCGGCCGGGTCCCCCAACAACAGCCGAACGCTCAGCCGGGCGGAGAAGTGCAAGGAGGAGACGGTGTGCCGGCCCGGCATCCTGCTGCCCGTCTGGCAGCCCCAGCGGCCTGGCCTGGGGGTGCAGGTGGCCCGCGCCGTGGTCTACTTCCTGTCCCTCATGTACATGTTCCTGGGTGTGTCCATCATCGCCGACCGCTTCATGGCGTCCATCGAGGTCATCACGTCCCAGGTGAGGGGGGGGCGGGGCTTCCTCGCCGTGACATGCGGTGAGGTTGGTCAAAGGGGCCGACTCTGGCGAGGACTGCGTAAATGGGAGGGGAGGCACAGCTCGTCACCGCCTCATCCAGAGTCTCTGCAACGTATTTGAACAGGAAAATACACAAAATCAGTCTCATTGACGAAAAAATATTGAATTAATATCCAATAATCACATTTGTCAATTTGTATTTAGTTTTTCTCAACATTCAGATGACAGGTACATGTATACAAAAGAATGAAAGGATGATCTTATCTTAACATATCATGGAAATAGTCATGGATAAATAAGTAGGAAATAAGAACAGAAATATCAGGGAGGAGAAAGAGAAAGAAAAATTATTCAAAAATGAATAGATAAACAAATAAAAATCAGTGAAAATCAGTGTCACTCCACCATATTTGAACAAGAAAATACACAAACTCAGCCATATTGACAATAAAATGATTGGAATCATACAATAATAACATTTGTCAATTTGTATTTAGTTTTCCTCCACATCAGCATGACAGGTACGTGTACAACATACAGTGGAATGACAGTCACAGAAAAATAGGTAGGAATTAGTAACAGAAATATCAGGGAGGAGAAAGAGAAAGAAAAATGATTAAAAAATAATAAATGAATGAATAAAAATCCATAAAAATAACGTCTCTCCACCGCATTTGAACAGAAAACTACAAAATTCAGCCACATTGACAATAAAGTGATTGGAATGATTGGATTCACCAACATTAACATTTCTATCACAGATCAGTGGACAAATATTTTCACATTTATTTTTTAGCATTATTTGTTTGAATGATGACACAGAGGACTCTCAGGGCACTGCCTCCCTTGACCGCACCTCACTGCTGCCCACCACAACCCACCATTGTGTGTGTGTGTGTGTGTGTGTGTGTGTGTGTGTGTGTGTGTGTGTGTGTGTGTGTGTGTGTGCGCATGCTCACAGGAGAAGGAGGTGACCATCACCATGCCCAACGGAGAGACATCTGTGGCCACGGTCAGGATCTGGAACGAGACCGTCTCCAACCTGACCCTCATGGCTCTGGGCTCCAGCGCCCCAGAGATCCTGCTGTCCGTCATTGAGGTACACACACACACACACACACACACACACACACACACATGTCCGTGGAGGCCCTCAGTCATCCAGGTCACAGTGAATTCTTGTCATTATCTTCTGGAAAGTGGACTTGAATTTCTTTGCTTGAATATGTTTCACCTCTTGTCCAAAAGGCTTCTTCACTTCTTCTGACCTTTGGGGAGTTTCTGAATATAACACACACACACACACATATAAGGTATCGCAGACTCCCCCTGGTGGAGGAGCCTGGAACCGCGGTGATGGCAGTGTCCCGGTCCTGCAGCTCCAGCATGCAGAAGAAGCGGTGTAGATGATGGACGGATGAGTGTGTGAGTGGAGGTCCGGTGTGGGACACTCCTCTCCTGACCTTCTTCTCCAGGTGTGCGGTCACGAGTTCAAGGCGGGCGAGCTTGGCCCAGGAACCATCGTCGGCAGTGCCGCCTTCAACATGTTTGTGATCATCGGGATCTGCGTGTGGACCATCCCCAATGGAGAGACGCGCAAGATCAAGCACCTGAGGGTGTTCTTCATCACCGCCTTCTGGAGCATCTTCGCCTACATCTGGCTCTACCTCATCCTTTCCGTCATGTCCCCCGGTGTGGTGGAGGTGAGTCCTGAGCAGCGCCCCCCCTGTGGACACGCCTGGTCACTGCAGGCTAGCTGCTCATCCAAGTCAGCGGGTTAAATACGGTGTGTGTGTGTGTGTGTGTGTATGTGTGTATGTGTGTATGTGTGTGTCAGGTGTGGGAGGCCCTGGTGACCCTGCTCTACTTCCCGGTGTGTGTGATCCTGGCGTGGGTGGCCGACCGCCGCCTGCTTTTCTACAAGTACATGGGCAAGCGTTACCGTGCTGACAAGCGCCACGGCATCGTCGTGGAGACAGAGGGTGACTTGACGCCGGCCAAGGGCGGCGTGGAGATGATCGCCGACGGCAAGGTCCCACCGCGAGGGGGTGCCGTCTACCCCGCCGACGGCGGCGGGGACGGCGCTCAGGACGGCGCAAACAATGTGGGCGGGACCACATCCCTCGGAGGGGCGGGGCATCTGACCACCTCCAACAGCACCAACGTCAACGTGGAGAGCAGCAAGGAGCTGGACGAGAGCCGCAAGGAGGTGAGAACGCCGAGACGAACGTCCACAGGTCCACGGCTGCAGGAGCTTGGAAAACATCAGCATGGGCAAGGAGATGCAGGGAGGAGAAGCTCTCCTACAGAGGACAGGAGAGGATTTCACACAGGACCAGAACATCTCAAACCACTGCAGGATCAGATTACATTAGATTACATTACATTGCATTAAATGACATTACATTTTATTAGATTCGATTAGATCAGGTTAGACCAGATTTGATTAGATTTGATTAAATTGGATTAGACCAGATTACATTACATTTAATTTGGATAAAACAAGATTAGATTAGATCAGATTAGACCACATTACATTAGATTAGATTACATTAGATTACATCATATTACATCAGGTTAGACCAGTTTAGATTAGATTAGATTGCATTAAATACTTTAAATTTAATCAGCAGACTGGACCAGATTAGATTAGATTAGATTCGATTGGATTACACCTCATTTCATTTCACTACATTACATTAGAATGGATTAGATTTGATCAGATTAGATTAGATTGGATTACATTGCATAAAAATTCATTGCATTTTATGAGATTACATCGGATTAGATTAGATTCAATTTAATCTCATTTTATTACATTATATGAGACCAGATTAGATCAAATCAGATTACATTAGACCAGAGTAGATTAGATAAACTTAGATTAGATTAGATTAGATTAGATTAGATTAGATTAGATCTCATTTCATTACATTACATTACATTGCATTGGACCAGATTAGACTCGATCAGATCCGATAAGATTAGACCGGATTAGATCAGATCAGATAACATGAGGTCATTTTAGATTAGATTAGATTAGATTAGATTAGATTAGATTAGATGAGATCCTCCATTCTCAGTGTCTTTGTGGAGGTCAGAAACCAGGAATTAGACGGAGCCGAGAGCCGGGAGGCTCCACCTCCTCCTCCCGTGAATCATCTGAGGAGGCGGAGGAGCCTCTTAGCACTAATGAGGGGGCAGGAGGTGGTGAAGGATAGGCAGGTGGTGGACGGAGGAGGGTGGAGGACCCTCGGGAGGAGAGGGAGAAGAAGATAAACGACAGGACAACAGCGGCAAAGACCAGCGCTGTTCCATTTAAGTCACTGACAGGAGGACGAGCAGGAGGACGCCTGCGGTCCTCAAGGATTAAACTCACCAAAGCTGTCCAGATCCGCCTCCTCGACCTGCTTCTCACTGACAGAACCTTCCAGGCTCTGACCTGCTGGTGGACCACGTTCTCTGCGTGTTCTCTGCATGTTCTCTGCGTGTTCTCTGCGTGTTCTCTGCATGTTCTCTGCGCGTTCTCTGCGCGTTTCCTCTGGGGTCTCTATGGGTTCTCTCGGGGTTCTCCGTCCTCCTCACAGGTGTGAGTGAGCGGGTGAATGGATGGATGATTGACGGCTGAGCGGCCCAGGTTGAGCCCCGCCCCCTGGCCTCGAAAACAAATGGATGAATGAATGAAACACTTTCATGCTCCAGAACTTGAATCTGGTTTGAAGATCTGATAGGCACCTGCTCATCTACTTCATAGAAATGACCCCCCCTGCCTCCCCGCTAATACTACTACAGTACTACTACTGCAATAATACAGTACAATAATGTACTTTGCCCCTCTGAGACAAATAAAGTTTTCTAATTCTGATACAACAGTACAATTGAGTACCATATGGCAGTACAATGCAGTATAATAATACAGTACAATGAAGTTTAATAACAAAGTTCAATTCGGTATAATAATACCGTACAATGCAGTAAAATAACAAAGTTCAATGCAGTAGAATAATACAGCACAATGCAGTATAATAATACAGTACAATGAAGTATAATAACACAGTACAATGCAGTATAATAACAAAGTTCAATGCAGTATAATTATACAGTACAATGCAGTATAATATTGCAGGTCAGTATAGTGAAATACAGCGCACCTCACAACGTGGTGGCGGCCATGTTGTGAGGCAGCGGTAAGCTATAGTGCTATAATACAGTACAATAATACAGGTCAGTGCAGTAGAATAATGCAGTATAGTAACACAGTACATGCAGTGCAATGCAGTACAATGCAATGCCCCCCCATCCCCCCTCTCCTGTCCCACTGGACAGCCGGCCGGGGGGTGGGGGGGTGGCTGCCTCCAGGTTAGCTGTCCGAATGATGCAGAGGTTGACCCCCACCCCCCTACCCCAGGTCATCCGCATCCTGAAGGAGCTGAAGCAGAAGTACCCGGACAAGGAGCTGGACCAGCTGGTGGAACTGGCCAACTACTACGCCCTGCTGCACCAGCAGAAGAGCAGGGCCTTCTACCGCATCCAGGTCCGACACACACACACACACACACAAACACACACACACACAGAGGTATTAACAACCCCAGACCTACAGAATAAGTACTTCAAGTACTTCATGTGTCTCTGTCCCAGTATCTTCAAGCTCTCAATGATGAAAGTTCTCTCCTCCTCTTCCTCATCTTCGTCCTGCAGGCCACTCGCATGATGATCGGCGCGGGGAACGTCCTGAAGAAGCACGCGGCGGACCATGCCCGGCGGGTGGCGGTGTGTGATGAGGAGGCGCCGGAGGAGGACGACCTGGGCGTGTGCAGCAGGATCTCCTTCGAGAGCGCCCATAGCCAGTGCATGGAGAACTGTGGCGTTCTGACGCTGTCCGTCGTCTGCCAAGGTAGCACCTCGCCGTGTCCACGCACCGCCGCCAACGCCCGTCCCTTAAGACTTCCCGTCCTCCTCCCCCTCGTCCCAGGCGGCCTCGGGGAGAACACCTTCTACGTGGACTACAGGACCGAGGACGGCTCGGCCAACGCCGGCTCAGACTACAAGTACGGAGAGGGGACGCTGGTCTTCAAGCCTGGGGACACCGTGAAGGAGATCAAGGTGAGGAGGTGGAGGAGGGGCGGAGCCATGAAGGGGTTGGGAGGCAGCACCACTCATAGGGGAGTACCCATTCAGTATTACTCATACAGTAGTACCCATTCAGTACTAATTAGAGGGGAATACCCATTCAGCACTACTTATAGGGGAATACCCATTCAGTACTACTCATACGGTAGTACTCATTCAATACTACTCATACAGTAGTACCCATTCAGTACCAATTAGAGGGGAATGCCCATTCAGCACGACTCATATGGTAGTACCCATTCAGTAGTACTTAGAAGTGAATACCAATTCAGCACTACTCATACGGTAGTACCAATTCAGTACTACTTATAGAGGAATACCCATTCAGTACTACTTATAGGGTTTTACCCCTCCAGTACTATTCATACGGTAGTACCCATTCAGCACTACTAAGAGGGCAGTCCCCATTCGGTACTACTCATGCAATACGACTCATACGGTACTATCCTTACAGTACTTCTCATGTAGTACAACACATACAGTGCCCCATACATGGTACCACATATACACTACTCATACAGTACTACTCATATGGTACTATTCATGCAGTACTACTCATATATTTCCACACATACAATACCACATAAACGGTACCTCATGTGAAGTAGAGCTCATACAGTATCATATAGAGAGTACTCATACAGTACTATGCATGCAGTACAACTCATGCAGTACTTCTGCTGCAGGTACTTAAAAATAGATAAAGGAACGGATGAAGAATCTGCCTTAATAGTTTTATCTTGTCATAGAGAGAGTGTGTGTGAATGTGTTAATCCAGCTGTTTCACTAACACACACACACACACACACAGACACACACACACACACACACACACACAAACACACACTATGTGTGTGCTCTGCCTCTCCTCATGACCTCACACTCGCGC
>CAAKHD010005034.1:6356-18600 GCA_901007705.1 Fistularia tabacaria | reverse complement strand
GGGGGGTGCAAGGGGCCCCGGGGGTGGTGCAGCCTCGGTGGGGGGAGGGGGGGGGGGGGGTGACAAAATAGACAATAAATATTTTTTTTTTTTCAAAAAAGGAGGAAGAGGGAGAAGGAACGGGGACGGCGAAGATTAAAAAAAAAAACAACAACAACAACAGCTAAAAAAATAAAAAAAAAACCGCCTATGTGCACAATAAGAGTTGTAAATGGTGGCTCCTCGGTGCTGCCTGCGCCGCGGGATCCGTACCTTTCTCTCCATCCCTGCGCGCCTCCCGGCCGGCTCGGCGAGCAGCGGCCGGTCGCTCGGTGTCTCCGGTCCGGTCCGGTCCGATCCGCGCCGCTCCGGTCCGCGTCGCTTCCCCGGCTCTTCCTCAACTTCCGCGCGGCCGTTTCAGACGCGGCGCTCCCCCGTTAACCGGACGTGCTCGGGCGACTCGTCGGCACCGGGCCTTCGGGACGCCGGGACGGGGATGGAGCCCGGGCCGGGATTGGTGAAGCCTGGCGCGGGGAGGGCGCAGGGGCGCAGGCGCGGTCTTCCGCCGGAGAGTTGATCTGATGAAGCGGCGCCGGCGCCAGGGAGCGTCAGCAAATTATCCTCCTGAGCGACTCTCGCTTTTTTTTTTTTATGATTATTTCTGGGAGGGGTGACGGTGCGATGGAGGCGGTGGAGGACTGACTACAGGTTGGCTGCTCCGTCCGGGGACCGGCTCTGCGAACAAAGACCGACTTTTCCCTCTCTCCCCCCCCGCGCCCCCCCCCGCCGCCGGGTGCAGGAGGCCTCGCCGTGCAGCCAAGAAGCAACCTGTTTACTGCAAAGAGCAGGCCGGCGGCTGCAGGGGGAAACTGCACCCGAACACGGGTTTCTTTTTTTTTTTTTTCTTTCTGCAGAGAATCCCCGCTGGAAACAAGCAGCGTGTTGTTTCGGGAGGATTAATTGCGATTGAAAACGTGTTCCGGTGTGTGCGGAAAATCCCGTATGCCACGACAAAAATTCGCCCTGAACACCAACACAAAGGCAGGTGTGTAGTCTGAATATCAGCTGACATGGAGGGAAACTTCTGTCCTCAACATTCGGCCGACTTAATGCACGATTCGAATAAAATAAAACAACTTGGGATGTCCTCGCCTCCTCCTGTGCTGCGTTCACGTACCGGTCAGTCCTGATCCGGTGGAGGCAGGAGGCTTCCTGCTGACCGAGGAGGAAACTTGTGATCCTCTTCTAGTAGCAGGTGGCAAACGCAGGACATGGATGTCTCCACATTGCAACGCATCAGTGCTCAAGATGGCAAAATACTTAAAATATGGAGGTGACATGAAGTACCGAGAGCTGCCTCAGGCTGAGCCTGGGAAACGACAACACATGGGCCAACTTTTTCCACACCATAGTTTGATAGGAAATGTGAGGGAGGAAAGGCCAATGTTCCACCTCCCACTTTGAACGATTGCTTCTCTGTCGGGATTTTCTTTTTGTGCAAGTCATGAAATCATTCATTCTGCGTACCGCTTATTGGCGGTGTGCAGGAGCCGATCCCGGAGAGGTGGTGGATCGTGCAACCGCTCGCTCTCCTTCACACGTCTGGGTGATTTCGGGGCTCCGGGGGAACCTCCCGCATGTTTTTGTGATTTGTGGGAGAAAAACCGGAAAGCAAGACGGATTTCAAAAAAGAAATAAAATGATTCAAGCGGGAGTGCTCTGGCTACCGAGGGGGTCAGGGGGTCGCCGGGCCCCCGGGCCCCGGGGGAAGAACCCCCATCCCCGCCTCAGGTCCGAAACGCTCCCCGTCTCAACCGCTGCTTTTCACGAGGTTGGACGGTGAGGAGCAGCTTCTCATCTCGGCCGCAGCTGCTTCAGACAGAAAAGCTCTCCGGCGGTTCAGCCCACTCCTGCCCACCCACTCAAATGAAAACAAAAAACAAACAAAAAAAAACAAAACGCAGGGATGCAACACCGACGGATGTGAAAAACATCTCCGAGGCGTTTAGTACCGCACGGAAAAAAAACAAACTAAGATGCGTTCATTTCCCTGATGATCAACTGGTTGCGTTGAAGCGAGTGCAGAGGATTCCGGCTCTGAAAGGAGCTCTGATGAGGAAGCCGCAGACAAGAAGAGGCACGGACGACTCCCCGGAAGCGCTTTAATGAATGAGCCCATCTTACACTCCGCGCACGTCTTGATCAAACCTAATGTCATTATTCAAGAGGAAAACTTGGATCAGGATCCGTTTGATTTCAAAGAGTGGGTTGTTCCACGGCAGCGAGAGACGCTTTTATTTTTTTTTTTTTATGACTCTTTATTGATCCCGGGCTGCAGCAAGCTTGCAGACATGTTGGCAGATGTAGAGTGCTGTTCTAAAGTCCGTCTTAAAAGGTCCTCCTCGTTAGTCTTGGACGTCAAAATAATCGATGACGGGTTCCTCTTTCACCAGCTTGGACCAGGTGGTGCCGCTGGCGACCCTGCGGGCGAATGCCGGGGGATGGGGGGGAGAAAGGTCAACAGGCAGGTAAAACTATCAGAGGACTCAAAGCAAGACTAGTTAAGGGATATTTCTGTGGAGCGACACACGCAGAGCCACCGATCCGATGGCGCGTTTCTACGGTGCTCCGTTTATCGCCGAGGGTGAGTTTCCACACGGCCGCTGTGAGCTCACTGAAATATCAACGCTTTTATTTGAATTGCCCGCGCACTTCACGGGAGTCCCCTCACCACTCGACGTATCCGCCTTCCATCCAAAAGAATTCATCATCGCACAAACTCATGCAGTCGTCGTCGGGGACATCGGAAGCTAAGTAAGGGTCTGAATTTCAAAGCTGCGTTCTCCAACACATACGTGAATGGTTGGTTTGCAATCACCATAATGTCGACTATTGAGCGCACCTGAATAGAAGCCGCACCGGGTAAAAATAACGGTATCGCTATCTTCGTCTTCCTCCTGCACATTAAAACCATTAACGTCGTCTTCGTCGGTGTCGGAATTGAACGGCCTCAGAATTACTTTGTCTCGCAAATCCTCGGTCTCTCTCACCGGCATGAAGCTCGCTGGGCCTCCCAAAAAAATCCATAAATTTGCTGCATCGTCGTTTCAACCCCAGTGTTCAAAGCGTGTGAAAAAAGTAGCGGCTTACGGTCTGGAAATGACGGTCGTTTGTTTCTCGAGGTATCTATTCACCGGGCGGTTAAGAGAGCGCTCATGTATTTTGACGGAGAAATCGAGGCAGAGCTGGAAGCTTACTTGCTACTGTGCTGTTTGATGTGAGCGATGGGAACCGGAGCCCGCGCCGTCGTCTCTCGCTCGATCATTGACGTCAGAGAGGATTTCGGACACACGGACTTCCCCCTGAACAAATGCGCGGACACGTTATCCAAACACGTCTCGGACCGGCAGGCCCGGCTCGGCCCGGCCCGGACGGCTCTTACTTGTGCGCTGTGATCACCACGCTGCGTTTGGGCTCGCTGTCGTAGCTGACGCTCTCGACGCCGTAGACCTCGGCCAGCTCGTGGACGATTTTGCGGTGTTCTCTGTTCATGGGCTGGAAGCAGCGGGTCCTCTTGGGTTGCTTTCCCTGCAGACAGCAGGAGTGTGTGTGTGTGTGTGTGTGTGTGTATTAACGGGGGAAGACCAGATTCACAAATGCACAAACGCCAGCTCTGTCTGGACTCTGCATTGATATCCATTTGTGATATTGTATTCTATGATTTCATGTATTATACAGGTCTTTTTTGTCTGCAAATATAGAAATGCGCTGGAGACAAGTTTATACAAATAAGAAACATCATGAAAAAAACAACAAAAAAAACCAAAAACATCCCTGTCATGTTGCGCAAACTTCCAAAAAGGACATTTGTTCGACCGAAATCGCATCTCTGTGCAGGAATCATGAGCTGGTTACTCCGGATAATCCATGGACTTTACAGAAAGCACTTTCATGTAGACGGTAGGCGGCATAGTTTGGCTGGGAGGAAATGGTTGCTCACAAAACTGCTGACAGCGAAGAATGTGGATTATCCGGAGGGAGAGAGAGAGAGCGGGCCTGACAACAGCCGATACATCCCCTCACGTCAGAATGATTGCTGCCCTGCCGACCTTCGAGCGGCGGCGCCAATGTCTGCTCGTGTCTCGGAGGTGGACGTTCCGGCTGCGTGTATGCGATCAGGTGTTTGGGTTGGAGGCGGACTGACAGCTGCGCCGTGAACTCTCGCTGCCCCGTTTAAAACTCAGCTGGACAACGTTCCATGGAAATAAGAATCCTCTCTTTGAAAAAGTCTCCAAATGATTTTGCAGGTGACAGGTCGGCTGCGACGGCATCCGGACGGAGAAACGCCCACCGCCGCCGGGAGCTTTTTTCCACTTCTTAATCCCATTAGGAGGAATTTTAATTCTCAAGTGTTTAATATTTAATGGTGTGTGTCCAACTTTTGGCATGGGTCTGGGAACACGCCCCCCCCCCCCCAATAAACACAAATCAGGGCCCCTTAAAGGGAACTCCGGAGGTTTGATTTGAAACACCTTTCCCGGCCGTCGCAGAGCGCCGACCTCGCACCCTCTTCCTGCACGACCGGGACGACCCGGCCTCGGGACAGAGAGCCGGATCCGACCGCCCGGCAAAGCACGCCGTCTTTCTGAAACTACCGACAAACCCTGCATGATGCTGAGAGAAATGCTAACCAGTGAAGGTTTTTCTGACTCCAATTTTCACGGTGTTCTAGGGTTTACATATTTTGGCCGTGGCAGTGCACGGATGGCCAATTTCAAATAACAGCCATCTTAGAGCCGGTCAGTTTTCTTTGGAAGTAAAAGCACACACAGGAAAACTAAGGCGGATGAGGTCAGTGCGGGTCACACAGCGTGCAGTGGAAAAAAAAAAAAAGAAGTAAGACTGTGATCGGCTTGTTCAAAAGCAGAATTCGAGGCAGGTGAGCTTTGTCCCCACAATGCATATTGTTTGAAAGGAGGTCCAACCTGTGATAAACAATCCTTTACAACTGGCGCAAAGCCCGAGGCAGCACTCCTGGTGACCTTGGTGAGTTCACTCCTGATAGCCTCCGCAGATCACACAATCCAGAAAACTGGAGGAGCCCAGACTGATTTCACATTCACAGTATTAGCTTACCTTATTAGCAAGCTCCACAAGGTTCTTTATCTCCTCTTCTACTCCTGAAAGAAACTTTAAGTCTTTTCTGGAGGAGAAGGAGGACACAGATTTGCTGGCGGTGAGGACAAATGAAAGGGAAAGTGTAACGCACCGGCGCAATGGATCGATATGGAAAAGACAAGTATATACACAACACAGACCTGGCGTCCTCTTTGAGGCTGTCGCTGTAGACGGAGGTGGAGCGGACGTTAAAGGGGTCAGAGGAGGGGTCTATCTGTAAAGCCTCTGCCAGGCGCCTGTTTCTCTCCAACGTAGCACACTCCTCGTCACATTCAAGCCTGAGGAGACAAACTAGGTCACTTTAAAACGCCCACATATTCAGCTTTTGCTTTGCAGTTTCAGGACGAAGGTACTGCACACCTCATTCACGTCGACAGCGGCAGACGGGTTTAATCGTCTTACACGTCAGAGAGAGAATTCTATCTTAGAGGGAAACAAGTTTCCTTACTGTGCAGATGACAAGAAACACTACAGATTCTTTGAATCTTGTGCTAATCTGTGAACGCACAAGTTGTCACTTTACAAAGGATATCCACCAGATCAAAATACAGCTCCATTTAAGGCACAAACAACGGCCTTCTAATGACTTACTCCTTAAACTTGTTTCATGTGCACTTCTTGTAATATGGCATTTTACATTTGAACACGAACCTCCCTCTAATCCACCGAATACTTGATGATGAGATGAAATACAGCGATTTAATTGGAATGGATAAAGCAGTGCTTGTGTTCGGCTGGGAAAAATATATAAAAGACGGCGATATGCAACGTCCTCCATGCGACAGCACT
The DNA here is from genome assembly GCA_901007705.1 of Fistularia tabacaria. Lineage (NCBI taxonomy): Eukaryota > Metazoa > Chordata > Actinopteri > Syngnathiformes > Fistulariidae > Fistularia > Fistularia tabacaria. Next base: position 12,654 of record CAAKHD010005034.1, on the reverse strand, counting down.
GATTCAGATCATCAATTTGTCTAGAAGTCATCTGAAAGCGCCTCCGTGCAGCTGTGAATGTGGGTCAGCGGTCACTCGCGGGAGAGTAAATGTGACGTTGGGCGTTCGGACGGCTGCACGACCTGGCCTGCTTCAGTTCTTTCTTGGTGAACAGCGGGCCGATGTCCATGGAGTCACCCAGCTGCATGTCGGACAGCTTGCTGGCCATGCTGATGGCAGCGTACCTGCAACGTGGGAAAAAAGCCGGGCTCTTTTTATCCCGTGTTGAAAATGATAAATATCAAAACACAAGAAGAGATGAACTGACCTCTGGTATGAACTGGCTGCCTCTGTACACACCACCATTTCCTTTCTTCGACCGCAGTCGCACTGCAGCGCCACCTAAGAAGAGCACGGAGACTGTTTTCCTTGAAAGCTTGAAACCCTTTGTGAGAAATTCCAGAGCTGTTATTTGTGAATTCGATGGACTGCCTTGTCATTACTCGCACAAGTTAAATGCTTTTGACATCCAAACTGTTGCGTTAGCAAGGATCTACTGTCGGTCGCTATGACGCGGCCAAAAAGAACAGGCTTTGCTGAACGTAACCCTTTAGCAGACATATTCTTCATAAACTGCATTTGATTATTCTAGAATTTAGTCAGGGTGAGGAGCCATTTCACTCAAAAGTCACATCCGAGTCTGAGAGAAACGCCTCAAGAAACCATGTTTTTCCAAAAAGAAGATCATCTTGAAACACTTAGTAAGCTCCCTCTCAGTCGCTGGAGGTCCAGCTGCCGTCTGTAGCGGCGTGCTGTACCTTAGCGGCGCAGGTGGTGCGTGGGCAGTCGCTGCCTTTGTGACACAGAGCAGAACATGGGTGGCCGCAGTCTGGACGCGGCACGGTGCAAGCCTGGCGGCAGATGTCCCCTGCCAGGCACTCCCCCCGGTGGCAGATCCGTCTGCAGTGGTGCATTTCGCACGGCAGCTCTTTATTGCAGCTCAGGCCGCAGGAAATGTCTTGCAGATGACACGGGATGTTGCTTCGCTGCTACGGGTGGGAGGAAAAAATCATTTCAAATTCACCAGCTCTACGAAACCAGAAAATTACTTATGCAAATGTGAGCTTCGAAAAAACCTAACCTCGTGCTTCCCCATACACCATTTCTGAGTGAGGTACGTGCAAGGCGGGCACTTCTCCTCACTGTGGCAGTTGTGGAACACTGAAAACCAAATAAATATTATGGCCATACTCTTATTTACGGTATTCGACTGCAGCTCGGCCGCTCACCGGGGTGGTCACACTCGTGTCTTCTGGTACAGAGGTTTTTACATTCGGGTGGGTTCGTGCCGCAGGGGACGGGCGGGTACAAAACGGAGAGCCCGCAGTGACACGTCAACTCGTCGAAACCTATAAATGCAGGGGGGAAAAAAGAAAAGAAAAAAAAAAAAAAAGACCATACAGGATTTGTGCAATGTGGCACATGAATGCCAGACATCATACCAAATGGGAAAAATGAAGCAAATCTCCCGTTCGTTTCTTTTCAAGAACAGAATAACAATGTGGTACTTCTGAGACTCATAAATATAGCAATGGACAGGAGTAAATGACGATGACTCACTGGACTGCCAGCAGGGTTCACAGTTTCCACGGTGACAAGGTTCTTGGCAGCGGTGAAGGCCACAGTTGAGCTTGTACCCGCAGATCAGGGGGCACTTGTGATCCAGATTCTGGATGGAAAGAGACAGCGAGAGGTCACACCAGCTCCGACTGATGCGTGCTCTTTCCATCGGACACGTCCGATGTATTTTAGATCGCCCGGTTTAAATCGAACCGCCGGCGCTCGTCAAACGCTACAATTACATTTTGATGTCACATTCAGATGGCACATTAGGTCGGGGTGCAATTATTAACAAGACCACAAAATGGCCCTGTTCCACCTCTTAGCAGCCACCCTTCACACCCACTGGAAAATCAGAATCCGCTCACTGCTTAGCAGCCAGATCCCCTTTCACATCCCAACAGGTTACTTGTTCATACAGGAGCCATGAAGAGGCTCTCGTAACCAATTACAATTGATTTTAAGTGGCAATCAGTGCTCTTTCTTGTGTGTCATTACAGAACATCTATGTCGTAGCTTCTCCTTCCTCTCATCCTCCTGAAGAGCCGGGACTCTAAAGTACACAAACACATGGAGTACTCACAACACAACACAGCTCGCCACACTTGTGTCGGCCGCAGGAGCGTTTCTTGTTGCAGCGTTTCTCACATGTGAAAAGCAGCTCGTCTAGAACGTAAGGAGTCAAGAAAATGTGATGCGTTACAAGCCGTAAGGTTACGTCTGACCGCTCTCACGTGGATGTGTTCAGGTCTGTCTCACCCTCTTTTTCGATCGTGGCGCACGGGACATCCTGAAAAACACATGTTTCAGTTGCTCGGTGATTAAAACAGGACAGAGGGACTGTGACATAAAAAAAAAAAAAAAAAAAAAACAACAAACGGCGGGGCAACAATGTTGCAGTGTTTCTACCCACCTTGGTCTTGGAACCACACCTGCATCTGATGGTGGAGTTCAGCGAGCAGGGCCCACAGCTGCCCTCGTGACACAGCTTGTCACACATGTGGATGGTGTCTGAAATGTCAGGCCAGGCACTTTGAGTTATGGAGTAAGTCTGGTATACATACTGGAGGTGCGTCCAGATAAAGGGAGAAACACATGGAGACATATATGGAGACTAAAATTGAAAAAGTCATCAAGCGAAGTTTAAAAAATATCAAGTAGAATTATTGTCTTGACCTCTTGTCTACTCCGGAGAAGTGATTGCAACAATGGAGTTCCCATTGAGGGTGCTTTTCCATGCTATCAAGAACATCTCAGCTCTGTGTTTTTGCCTTTTTGTCACAGAACAATGGTTACTCTCAGCTAGGTCCACTGGTACCTCCTCAGCCAGACAACCAGATCGCCAAACACAAAACCTCCTCCACTTTTTGGGGGGAATCGGGTGGCTGCTGCTACCTGGACCAGCAGTTCCTGGTGGTCAGGAGGAGACCTTCCACTCACGCTGTCCGAGTCTGACGGGCAGCCGCGCATCGATTTTCCCCTCCCGGCTCACGGAGAGATGCCGCAGGAGGCGAGGCCTGCTGGAAAACCACGCTCGCGAGTCTGCTGTGAACTTTGAGAAGACAGGATCTCCTTGTTAGGAGGCCTGTCAGACTCGACTGCAGAGGAAAATCGATGGGTTTCTCCAGACGTGCGTTTGAGTAAACCGGTGGGAAAAGTGAGCTCTGCTTCTTCTGCTGCTATCTGATGTGCTTTTGACATTAAATCAAATCACTCTGGCGTGATACCCAATACGCCCCCAACTAAAACCTATGATACCGCAAATGCGCCCTTAAAAGGATTTAAATCTAACTATCTTCACCAGCAGCAACAGTGACCTCTGCTGTCACATTTACGACTGACATGAGGCATTATTCCTGTTTGCAGGCAGTGAAAATTGGTTTCAACAGCCATGATAATGTAGTACAACAATTTAAGAGTCCTAGATTTATTAGATAAGGTATCAAAAGTGAGTCTTTTGAGTCCAGCCTTCGCACATAATGAAAGAGTTTTTCCCCGACCGTTCCAAGGGCAAGAAACTAATGCCTTGAGGCAGACTGTTTCTATTTCATGCATGTAAAGTGTTCTGCAATTACGTAGCAATATTGGGTTACTGTGGCTCAATTCCCAGATAACTACTGGATCAAATCGCAGGATTCAGAAGTCATCGGGGAATTCGGGGAAACAAAGCAAGTTCAGAGAGCCGGGGTTTTGGACGGCCCTCGTCTCAAGCTTTTCGAGGGGAAGCCCACCAACTCGGGTTCTGAAAATAACTGCATTCGGGCAGTGAGGAGCCCAAAAAATGTGCAGCTGAAGGACAGCTGCCAAATTATAAAGAAAAAAAAAAAAACGACACACATCCAAAGACAAAGACACACACACGCATGAAGAAACATGATGCTCGGGCTGAGCAATCAGCCAAGTCTCCTCCGAATAACTCAAGGCGCAGAAAAGCGTTGTCTCATTCACTATAAGTCACAGCCCTGTTTACCGGCTCTAGATTTCTCAGGGGCTTTTGTTGTAATTGGCTGTATTGAATCCAGAACCGTGGAATTATGATGTCAGCTTCGCCATCACAGGATAGCTTTCCGGCTTCACTCCAATGCTGTTTTCAGTTTCGCACGAGCGTTTTGACAGGGTGTCCGTCAAGAACATTTCTACACGAGCTGCAGAGATGTTGGAACTTTCCTATCTTACTCGTTTAGTGGAAGCTATTCCTGTTTTTCATCCCGTCTGAACGAAGAATGTACAAAAACATGAAATCAATGTGTTCACCATTAGGTATTTTGCAAGTGTAGATTCAGTAGTTTCTTTAGAATACTAAAGTTACGAGAAATTCAGTGTACCCATGGGGCCAGGGGCCCATTATCACGCACAGCGTTTTTCTTACCATCGGAGCCACAGGCCAGGGGTTTGTTACAAGTCTTTCCACAGGAGGGAATGGGATCGGAGCAGCTTTGCCGCTCCGGGTAGCCGAGCTCCAGGAGTTTGGTCAGCGGCGTCTGGCTGCAGGGACAAGTGCTCACCAGACTCGGGGAGCGAGGGCACGGCTGGCACGGACCACGGTGGCACACCTGTTGGCACTGGTGAGCTTCGCACTTCAACGTCCTGCCAGCACAGTATCACACAAAGCATCAGGGGGCGGTGCCAGCTGTCTGAACACTGTCGCCACAATGAAACACGACGGTGGATCTTACTTTCCGCAGACTTTTTGACAGGAGAAATGCCCCGAACCGTCAAATCCGTCTTTGTCTGTGCCGCACAGGACGTCTCGAGTTGTGACTCCGCAATAGCAAACTACGGAAATTGAATTGAACTGAATTGACCGTGCGGTAAACTGTAACTGAAAGGAGTTACGTCAATTCAATCTGGTACAAATTTCCTAGGAAGTAGTTTGTTTTGAAACTGACCCTGCTGGAGCTGCAGCTGGCAGGGCTGACAAGGTCCGCTGTGGCACACCTGTGAGCAGGTATGCTCAGAACAGTTGAGCAGAGCACCGCATATTTCAGCGCACTGGAGCACAGCGGCCTGGCCACAGCGCATCGGCTTGCTGCGCGGAGAAAGACGCGTACAGAAGGAAACAGTGACCAAACACAAACCGTACACAGACACGCATGCCAATGTGGTGAGGGTAGAGCACCTGGTCTTCCCACAGATGCAGGACTTTGTGACGAAAGCAGGACACTGTGGACACGGTCCAGGGTGGCATAAGCTGGAGAACACAGAGAACGTACTTTCTGAATCAAACAGTCGCCCGCAGATTCATGTCAATACACACTGAATCTGTGTTGCGATGCATAACTGCAGGAGTCGCGAGTCGAAGCAAGAAGCAAGGACGGACGTTCTGTATTTAGCACAAGTTGGAAAGCACTCAGTCAAACACCCCTGATAAATCAGCTGTTAGTGACGTAATCTGATCTTTGAGGAGAAACAGTCTGCAGCCACCCCCTGCAAAGTGCCAGAACGGGCAACATTAAGTGGTGATTTATTAGATCAGATTCGTCCTCTGAGAGCTGCCTGCTTTTCTCAAACGTCAACGTCATATGTAAAATGTCAATGACAAACTGTCCCATCAATTCTTTCGTCACAGTACCCCCCCCGCCCCCCCACACGTTCTTCTTTTCCCTTCAGCGGTCGCCACAGCAAATCAACCTTCTCTAACCCTAATCTCTGTATCCTCCTCTCTCACACCAACTCACTTCATATCCTCTCTCACGACGTCCATAAATCGTCTCTTCGGTCGTCCTCTGGACCTCCTGCCTGGCAGCTCCAATTCCGGCATCTGTCAACCAATATATTCACTATCCCTCCTCTGTGCCTCCTGTCTTTTCGTCATTGTCAGTGTCTCCAAAGCATCCATCATCTCTGCTCTCACCACTGTCTCCTCCACCTTTCCTTTCATTCTGGCTGATATTCTTCTATCTCATAGAACCCCTGACACTTTTCTGCACCCATTCCAATCTGCTTGAAGCCGTTTCTTTACCACATCCGTTGCTCTGGACTGTTGTGCTTGAAATCCTCCAACTTGTTGTCTATATATATATATATATATATATATATATATATATATATATATATATATATATATATATATATATATATATACATATATATATATATATATATATATATATTCTTTCCGCGCTCACACTCACATGTTACAGGGATGGTTGCAGTCCACTCCGCTCCTCTTCTTCCCGCACATGTCCCCACAGCTGTG
>CAAKHD010005033.1:29547-42332 GCA_901007705.1 Fistularia tabacaria | reverse complement strand
TTATTTTTTTTTTTTTTTTTTTTTTTTTTTTCTTCTTTCTCTTTGGTTTTGTGGTGGGGTGGGGGGGGGGGGGGGGGGGGGAGTTATGCCAGCTGTCATTGGGCAAGAAGCGGACAGGTTGCCAGTTGACCACAGGGCTGTATATAGACACATACAACTATTCAGTCTCTCAGACACATGCCTGGGCAATTTAGGGGTCTCCGATGAGCCTAGCGTGGGAGGAAACCAGAGAACCCGGAGGACAAGGGGAGAACGCAGACTCCACACAGAAAGGCCCCCTGTCAGAATCGAACCAAGGACCTTCTTGCTGTGAGGAGAGCACCGTGCTGCCCTGCATTGAAGGTAGTCTTATGTGAAATGTTTGTCCAATGACAGCAACGCTATTAGTTTTTTGACTGCTGTTTGCTGAAGAAAAAGAATGATAACAACAGTATGAAATATCTGAAAAGAAATTCATGACTTGCTAATCCCCTTTTTCGCCGACTTTGGTGCGGATCAGCTATCAGAACATGTGTCAACGTGGGGTAAACAAACCACACATGGGTGACTTTCCAACATTTTCAACATTTATCTTCTACCTCAGAGCAAGTTCTTAGTTGTCGGCCACAGATAAACACCAGATTGGCATTAAAGCAAGGTCTCCTTAAATTTCAGAGAGAATGTTATACAAATACAAATACAATACTTTTCATAAGTTATTTCACTGTAATGCAAGACAACTTTTCATAAAATATACATGAAAACGTATTAAAAATGAATCACTGTTTGGGGTCCGAGAGTAGTCTCAAGACAGACCTGTAGAGAACGGAGTATCAATGTGAATCTCCTAAGTTGGAGGGGGTTTATAGATTATTTTCTGACAGATAGATCCGCCTAAATAAATTCTGACTTTCAATTAGAACCAGCCAAAGGCAGCTTGTCTGAGCTGCAGTTTATCTGAAAGTTTTTGCTCAAATAAAGGCAGAGTAACCTAATTTTTCCAACCCAACGGGGGTTTTGCCTGGCTTTGTTCACTGGCGCATGCTATCTGTGGGTACACTCCATTTAAAATACTCAACTTGTACATATTTGTTCGTGCTGTCCTGGCAGGGATTGCCTGCCATGCTAGAAATGTATTTCAGGGGTTAGAGCAATGTAACAGAAATACAAGAGAGGAAGAGCATGATAAACAATGTTGCTGCGACATCACCTTTTTTTAAAGATACATTTTGAAATCATCCCAAAGGTTATCCTCATCCTTATCCTCCGGAGAGACAACCTCATATGACAAGCATTCCTCTACTGTCGGAAAACACGAGAGGTCAAACCGCTCTTTTTTCTGCAGGATTCTGGAAGTTCAATTTAAAGCCTGCTTAAGATCAGTATGAATAAGCAATTTCAGACCCATTCAACCTCCACTGGCAGAAGTAAAGGCACAAAGGAAGTAAGAGAAAATCATTCCAAGAAGCTGAAGAAATACCTTCCATCATTACTGGCAATGTGATTAATTCATCTAAATTTTACTGCAAGGCGGTGAGGGCTTGAATTTATTAGTTTTTTCCACCGTGCTGTGACAAGGCACTAAATGTTCTTGGGTTAGGCCTCGTTGAACTTGCACTTACTCATATTCGATGAATTCAACCTGATACTGACTCATAAGCAGCTATTTATGAGAGGATGCTATGTAAGCCCACACATGACACAATAGCTGGGTGCTCTTCAACAGACCCGGCTAAACGGTTTGCATCAAATTAATTTGGTTCTTGTGTCGGCTTTGCTCTGTAGTTTTGTTTGACTAATGCGACGTTGCACTGATTTATACTGAAATAGGCGTCTATTTTAAAGACAAATTAATTTGGGGGGGCTATAAAAAATTCGGTGACAGCATCTATTACCAATAAAGAAGTATGCAAAATTTAAGATTTAGTCTAATACATGTTGGACATAATTGGTATTTGCATGGCTTTTGAAGGGTTTCATACTCAGGTTATTTCCAACACAATACTGTTCAAAGGTTTGTAATGTTACAACGTGCATTGACTGAAAAAGGAAGAATAAAAACTGGACTCCCATCTCTGGGACTCAAACCAACAAAATATAAATGCCAAATAATTTTCAAAAGTCAGAAGCATGACAACCACCATTAATATCAACTCATATTTACATTGCTCACCATTGGCAAAGTGCAGGACACAGAAATACCAGCAAACTCTTTCAGCTACAGAGGACACACCCATTTGACACATATGCACGAACATACACATGAGTGCACAGTGACACTCTCGTGGGAGTGCTTACATTTCAGCAATTAAGACCCTGCATGCAGCTGCTTCACGGGGAGAAAAGAAGATACACACGCGCAAAAAAGACAAAGAAAATTCTGGAGATGATGTCCACTATGACATAACACCAGCAGGGGGAAAACAGCTCACGGGGATCCGACACAAGTTTATACAAAAGATTGAGGAGTGAAAAGAGAGAGAGCCAAATCAAGAATGAACTTGGCTTCCAAAACTAATCATATAAAGTCACAGCTTGTGGTGCATGGTTTGACTGCTCTTTAATGCTAAACAACCAGTCACACGGCCACAAATCAGTGCATTTGGATACGGTCAAAGCGACCTGCCAAGAATCACAATTGGCCAGAAAGGTGTTAGAAGTGACTTTAAAAGTGGGTAGCTTTTGGGTTCCTGACTGACTGTCCTGAGTATTTCAGGAACTGCTGAGTTACTCTAATAGTCACTCACAGCCATCTCAGAGAGAGGTTTCAGAAAGAAAAAAAAAAATCCAGTTCGCCACAGTTGTCTAGGCTTAAATGCCTTGTTGACGCAAGAGGTCAGAAGAGAATGACCAGACTTGGTTGGAGATGTCAAAAGGCAACATTAACTCTAATAACCACTCTTTACCACCAAGCTATGCAGAAGACCATTTCATAACCCACAACTTGTCGTACCTTGACGTAGATGAGCTACAGCAACAAGGACCACATTGGATTCCATTCTTGTCAGCTAAAAGCAAGATACCGAGGCTATAATTCATTCAGGCTCACCAAAATTGTGTAATGCTGTCCAAATAAAACCATGCCTGGTGTGAGGAGTCTTGATTTTTGCTGGAACATTCAGAGGGTAGACTCAGAATTTGGGCATAAAACAGTGTGACAGCATGGATCGATCCTGCCTTGTCACAATGTTTGAGGCTGCTGGTGGTAGTGGTAAGAGTGTAGGGAATATTTTCTTTGCACACTCTGAGTCCATTAGTTCCAACTGAGCGTCATTCAAACACCACAGTCTACCAGAGTATTGTCGCTGACCACGTCCATCCCTTTGTAGCCACAGCGCTGCATCTATTGAGGGCTACCCACTGCAAAATGGGTTCTTGAACCTGACAACTCAAATGGCGCCCCTGAGCAGTTCGGTATCTGGATCTGAGTGGCATTGACATGATGCTATTATGTCCATATGGACCATAATCTTGGGAAATATTTCCAGCGCCTTGTTAAATTGATTAAAAAAAAATAAAAATTAGGCGAGTTCTGAAGGTGACCTTGCCATGTAGCAGCAAAGAATACCAAATTAGGAGGCCAGTCTATTGCCAAATCTAGAGTATATCTGTGCGTATTATGAGGCAAGGAATCATATGTAAACTTCCTTTTCAGAACTGCAGTGAGCAAAGTGTTCTTAAGAGTCCATTCAATTATAAGGACACATAAATTTCAATTATTCTTCATCACCAAATGGCATGTGGGTGTGGGATCTATTTATACAAAATTATTAAAAAAGAGAAAATCTCTCTCCTAGCCCGGGTTGTTGGACACTCAATACAGCAACATATTGCGATTTAGTTTTAATGCAATGTGTACTATATAGTCCCGCCTTTGGCGAATACCGTTCTTCCTAGCTCTTCCTGTATCAGGAAGCAGACTTGACCGATAATGTTCAAGAGGTGCAACTTTGTTTAAAAGGTGATATTTGGAGGCATTTGAGCAGAATGCGACAATGAGATCGGAGCACTTGTTCATCACTCGCCCTGATTTCACTGTGGTTCTTTTCACCCCCCAGCACCGCCCACCTCACCTGCTATTCCTTTCTGCACCCACACTGTATCAAGGTTCACGGTAGTTGTGCATTAAAAAGGAAAACTGAGACGTTACACAAGTCTACTATTCCTGTAACAGTAACAGATGATAACATTTCTTGGCAACATGACAGCATGCCACAAGAACACATTGAGACGAAGAGTAGTGTTGAGCTAGAAACAAACTGAGCAGAGTGCCCTGGAAAGGCCGTAAGTGGGGAAGCGATTTTGATCACAATGCTCTGATCGCGACCAGAGCATGAATGTAGGGCGCCCTATTACCAAAGAACTGCTCCGATGCCCAGCCCTATTTCTCATACACCGTTCACAATGTCCAGACACAGTTAAGGCAAGGGGATATTCTCTGACTACGTTTCCATCGGCGGAAAAGAGACAGAGACCGAGAAAAGACATCCCGACTCCCTTGGGGCGACTTGGATCCTGATGTTGCGACTTCAAACTCAGCAATCTGCCCTCATTCAATAATCTGTCTGCTCGCTTTCAACTCGGAACAGCAATGGCAGTAACTTCCATTGTTTGTCTTTAACTGGTAGTGAAGTAAGTTAAAGGTTCACTGAAAAGGAGCTATGAGAGCATACAATGTCCGTGCAGGACCTAGACTTTAGAGTTTATTATTTATGGCTTGACGAGGCATATGATATGAATATTAAAGTTTGATCCACAATCATTGTCATGAGATGACAGCGTTATACAGGAAGCACACAATTCTACATCCATGATGTTTTCATTAATCAGGCGGCAGCACTTGTGAAGGGGTCCAATCCCTGGATATAACAAAGACCTAGTCTAGTGGCTTTAAGCTGCTGCAATTGGCTAATCTGAGGATGAATCAGTACGTAGGTGTCCACAGCTACCTCCTACCAAACACAGATAAACACCGGACAGCTGGAAGCATCACAGAGAGCCTGAGAAAAATCAGACCCCTGACATTTCTATGTTGCAGACTGAAAGGAAAGGTTGCACAGCAGTAATTACATTTGGAGGGGAAGAAGGAAACACTGCCAGAGGTTGTCTGGGATACCTATTCGCATTTTTGCGCGTGTGTGTACGTGTGCGTCTCTGATGTTGTGTATGTGTGTGCTCAGCCAGCCCCCTCACTTGCGCATGCATAAGCCCCTATAATCACTAGTTTCACTCTTGCAGTTGAATCAAGGCTCTCATTTTCAAGCCTAAAAGTCACAAAGCGGCCAGGCTTCGCAAGGCCTCGATTACTCAGCTGTTGGCTTTGTTACTGAAATGAATTCCTCTAATAATTCCACAGCAGCCGTGCGAATTGGCGCACCTCTGCAGTAACACAAAGAGCTGCACTTCCTATCTTCGGAAATTAGGTGATATTCACCAGGTCAAATTGTTGATGAGAATGCAACAGAGTTATCAGTTATTATCCAGTTCACAAAAGATGAGGATTATCAAGTGAATTGCGAGCTGCATCACCGACCCATTCAGTTAAAGTGCCCTTTCCTATTTTTGTCGACCTCTTTTGGGATCTGTCTGTGACACTGGTTAACCATCCACCGCTTCGACCCCCGAAATTTGGATTAATTCACTGCTTCCTGTGTGATCAGATATGACTGTGCCGAAGGGCAGGGTTTTCAACTTCCGGACAGCTTCACATGGGAGACGTGGCGTCGCAAGGAAAACTCTCAGGTAAAAAAAAAAAGAAGAATTTCTTCTACTGCCTCAACCTCGCTCCATCTTCTTCACTAATTATGATGTACTCTTGCCTGTTGCCAACTTTGCCCAAATGATGAGGGAGGCCAGATCAATACACGGTAAGTAATACGGATAAATACACACACCACAGGATGAGGCCGAAATAGAGAGAGCAAGTCAGGGAAGGGAGGGTTTCTCTTCATCCGCCTCATCTACTTGCAGAATAATTAATTCATAGCCTATCCCAGGACTGAGGGGGCATCACTGAAGAGAAATAATGTATTATGTATGGCGGTATCAGTGTAAGAAAATAAATGTTAAAAAAAATGGCTGGGTGATAACAGTGCATTTTCTTTTTTTTTCTTCCTAAATTCCAAACCTTCCTCCAGAGGAAATGATTATTTATGGTTTCAGAGCAAGCACTGGCCCTGCCATGAGGACTACTCCAATCCTCATTATCTGAGCGCCAGTCAACCTTTGGGGTTACAAGGAACTTAAATCTGCACTTGGTCTAGGGGGGAAGAATTACGAAGGAACTGAGCCTCGATTGTGAAGAATTTGCTGTACAAAACACCCACAAACCCATCCAATCATTCCACTGAATGGATTAGTTAACTATAACTTGAAAAACAAAAAAATTAAAAAAAAGTACTGCCAGCCAAACCTGAGTCGTACACTTGTTCTGCTTCACAAAGGCTAGAAACAATACAGATTTCTTACTTTTTTTTTTTTTTTTTTTTTCACACCAATGACGGGGTATTTTCAAATCAATTCCTGTTAGGCAGACAATACTGGTCACTGAAAACAAATGCACGCTGATCTGATTTCTGTTCTACCCAACAAACAAACAACCTTGGTTTAGTGCCTTTAATGGGGTGAATATTTATAGCCTGAAAATGTAAAGTGACATATAAATGGGGCTGACCACTGCCGTCTCAACCACGGTTCTGCGTGCCACTTACAGCAGCTGGTTACTTTGCATGCCTCTGCTCCACAGAAATGAGAAGTTCAATTTGTTGGTTCAAATACATTTCAGTCTGTGAAGAACAATGCAACAACCAGAGTAGCTTTTATTATTCGGCCATCAGAAGTCAGCCCAGCAGCAGGCTCAGCACTGTGTGGGTCCTTGGCAAGTCATAGCAAAAGCCTCATTTAACAAACAAATCATTTATAGCCTTGCCCTTATCATGGGTAAACATGCGGTGGTTATAGTTAGGCTCATAATGGAGGTGCACGTGCTCACTTAATGATCCCAGGTATTACAGTCCAGTTTGCACCTCTGCTATGTTTGCCAACTACGAGAAAAAACAATGCTACTGCAGGGAGTGGCGATGGGTTTAATGCGCCATTACCACGTAAAATATATTTGCCCATTTTCTTTTATTTTGCCGACAAATGCAGTCGAGCCTGCGAGGAAAATACATAAACTGTTTTTGCTAAAACCATACGGTTGTTTTTACTACAATACTCATCAAGAAGACAGACTATAATCCCACATGAAATGCAGCAAGGGAATTTAAGCTGTCAAAATGTCTTACTGGTTGGGAAAGATATATTACAATTAAAAGATTAGTCAACATTAATAACAGAGATTATTTAGTCAATTTCTTGAAAGCCCCATTAATAGTTCAGAGCTGTACACATGAGTCACAGGGCTCTTTAAGTGCTTGTCGCACATAAAAAAGCCAATGGTTTCCAATGGACACCGGGAACACTGCAACCGTGATTCTCAGAAAAATTGACCCACGTTTTTCAACACAGAAAACAAATACTTTACACTAAGAAACACACAATATCTGCCTCCACATCAAGCTGCGATAAGAAAATGCAGAATAATATTACAAACCACCACCCCATCATCCAACAACTGGGACACTATCTTTGAGATGGAGGGGATATTTTGTTTTTGCAAAATGAAGGAGATCGATGGAAAAAAACAACACACTAACAGAGTTAGGGGATGGGGCTCTGCCAAGAGATGAAAATCAGATAAAGAGGTTTTTAATTAAACTATAAAATGATTATTTATGTATTCTGATGACACAAACTTTATGATATATGATCATCTTTTCATGAGTAAAAGTTACTTTTCAGCAACATGTATAAAGTTAATTGCAGATTAAACATAATCTAACTCTGCGTCTCAATAAGAAAGCCCACTTATGCACTCTACTGAGTCTAATACCTGGTCATTGAAAAAAAAAAAAACAGGATAAATGACAATAAAAAATGTCATGACTACCTATATGTGAGAAAAACTGAGTCCCTTTAAAATGTTGAAAACTTTGTATTTACTACAAAAATTAAAACAAAATATCGCACACGCTTACGGCATACTTCGGTGGATGGGGACATTGTATTTTTTCATATTATATACTGGTCTGCTGTCCTTTAAAAATTTTTCAACAGCCCAACAATCCCGTCAGCAGGATCCTTGTTGAATGTATAGATTTGCAGACAAGTCATGCATTGTCAATGGCTCTGGGGTATGACGTGAGGTAACGTTCTGCATCTTGCTTTGTCACGATGGAAAGCCTCAGCCCCAGAGAGAGGGAGAGAGCATAAAGTGGTTTCTGTTTTACAGCTCTTGTCATGTCCAGATTTTTTATTTCTTTTTGTTAAAATTCTGATACCCACCGATAATGACCCCACCTTTACCACCACCACTCTGAGTGCCAGGTAAAATTTAGGTCCAAAATGATAAGAGGATTTTCAGAAGAAAAAATACAGGACAACCAATAGTGAATAATTCAGTTGAAATGAATGTGGACCGTTTCTATAGGAACGTTTCGCAGATTTTTGCAACTCTGTGACTAATTAAAGGTACTTGCTGATTATGTGTCAGGAACAGAGGCTACAATTTCGACCAACACTGAAAAGCAATGGAACTTTCACCAATTTCTTTCAAACTCATCATAAACAAACTAACAAAAAACCTGCTTTATAGAAATGTCTGTACAGCTGTGGTACGGTTCCATCATGCCAAACATTCTTCAGGTTGTGGCTGCCAAATTGACTGAAAACACCTTATCTTCAGTGTTTATCAAATACACACACACACACACACACACACACACACACACACACACACACACACACACACACACACACACACATATATTTTTTTAATATCAATTGAATTAATCAAATTAATTTCCCTCTTGGATTCATAAAGTATGTCTGTCTGAAATCAACCATTTACACTGATCCTATACATCTGTGATTGGCCTGGTTTAGTTTCAGCCTGCTCGCATTTGTTAGTCAGTGAAGCTTGACGATGTAGCTGATAAGCCATAAATTATCTTTTTCTCCCTCATAACCTCTCCTTTATGCAATAAATGAATAGAAAATTGAATGAAATAAGCATTGTCTTAGACCCCATGATACCATAATAAAATCTGCAACATCTTCATATGCTGGGTAAGTTGTTTCCATCATGAAGGATATAGGAGGCTGGACTGCAGGTCATTACTCAGTGGAATAAAGAATGAGACGATGCCTCTCTTACTATTCCTGTCTCTTCTCAAGACCGGAATATTACGCCACGTTTTGGCCTTGTTGTCTGTATTAAACCTTATGGAGGCGGAACGTTCCACCACCCCGGCAGCAAAGATACACACAGCAACGCATTTGTAAAAAGGTACAGGCGAACTGGTATAACAGCCCATTCAAAAGAGTGACGTGCGTTTGCATGTGTGTGTTTTGTGTACGTGTGTGTGTTTGTGTGTGTGCGTGTGTGTGTGTTCCAGCTTCCGTTGTGGGATGGCAGAAGCTGCATGGTGGAGCGGCAGCACATGAGCTTTGTCTGCCTCAGTGTAAACAAAGGCTCCTGACAGTGGTGTCAGAGCAGTTGCGGTGCAGTGAGCAAGCTGTAAAATAAAGGGGGCTGGTGTGACCCGTGCTTCGGTTAAAAATGAAAGTTCGATTACAAAAGGGATTTTCGAGCACTGGTGTGAATTTGAGAAATTAAAACTGCGATTAAGACATTGCAGGAGTGATGTGATCTCCAGCTGAGAGACACCTTTCAATCCATGGCGATACACTCAAAGACAAATTGTGATTGTCCATTTTTTTACATAAATAATGTCATTAAAAAAAAGAAAAGAAAATGAGGTTAAGAATCCTATTTTTTTTGTTTGACTCCTGCTATTTCTGGATAACCCTCATCTTCAGGAGACAGGTAGATGTAACTCCTGTCACCCCGCAGGGTCTTGGAGGTAGATGCGAAAGCCTTTTTGCCTCAATAGCAAAAGATGGCTCCGCATTTGATTCACTGCCACCAACACAAGAACAGAATGTGCATCTGCTGGCAGTGCAAATTTAAGGGCGGCATCAAGAATGCGGTCGCAACAGGTTTGCAGGTCACCATGACCTCTTCAAACAACCCTCAGACCACACACCCTTAGGGTGGAGAAAATGAGCAATGTGCTCAGCGAGAAATCAACTACCAGCCTGGAAACAGCCAGCACTTGGTCCTATGATTTAGCTTGTTACATTCAGAATATGACTGTTTTTCCACCGGCAGCAAAACCACCCCGAACTTTTCTACAGGAAATGGACCGGCTAGGTCCGGATACGGGGAGACCTTCCGCAGAGCTATGGATCTCCCAATAATTGACAAAACTGAACGGAGGCCGGTGCGCCTGCTTTTAGAAATGGTGTGAAGCTGCAGCCAAAGGGGCCTCTGATAGCTGGAGTTGATATTTTAAGCAATTTCTCACGATCAGACCATTCTTGACAACAAAACAGCCAACTTGATTAAAAGATAACGGGACCCGTTGCCCGGCTCCATTATTTGAGAAAACTTATACGGTGTTCCCTCAGTGGGATTGACGCCGGCTGCCTTCTTTCCAGCCGAGGGAAAGGACACATTAGGAGCGAAGATGATGTTCTCTTTCTGGTTGGCCAAGGTAAGTTAAAGCATTTCCTCTTTCCCAAGCGCACTTCCTGGAGTGATACAATACCATTGTACTGTGTAAATACAGAATAGTTAATTCTGATGAAAAATTCATGAAATACCAAGCTTGGATTCTGATATTAACAAGAGGACTTTATGGGAAAGCAGTGGAAACTCAGTCAAGATTCCCACGAGCTGAAGGGGATTATGTTAGTCATTCTCTATTCTTGGTCACCCAGTCATTTTTGATATGCTCCACTATGATGCCAATGCACAATCCTATGCCTAAATTTTAATTTTTACAGGATCTTTCTCTGATGCTTAGGCCCTATGATGAGCTGGAAATAAGCAAAAAACTGTTCTTATCGAAAACAAAACTTTCTGCTATTTCATTTATATGTGGCACTGAAGTACAGTGGCTCTGGGTTTATTTAGCATTTTATAAGGCACTGCTGAACAGAGATGACTATTTCCTTGGCCAGTGGACATGCTTTGCATAATACCCATTGATTTTGGCCAGCTTTGACCACCAACTCTTAAAAAGATTTTTTTTTCCTCTTTCCCTTATGGGCACGCTCCAGATCCCCTTTGGTCAGATGCAATAGCTTAAATTTACCTCCATTGCTAATGCATTTGATACCCTTAATTTCCAATGAGTCTTCTTGACTGCAATGTGCACTACCATTTTATGTGTGATTTGACTTGTGTGAACTTTAGTTTATCACTGCTAACACGGCATCATGTGATAATTTTATTTTTTGTTGTTTATTAGTATTTTGTGGCTCCTATGCTGTCCTATTGTAATGCACCCTCCCCCACAACACAAAACAGTTCTGAGCAGACCGCAGTGTTTCTGAGTGCAAATGAATACGAATTTAAAGTACAATTTGGACAGGGTTTTTCCCATCGGTAGCAGCGGGGCATCGCTGTGAGAATATCAGCTTGAGTTTGAACTGAAGAGCAAAATAATAGTATTCTGTCTACGACCCATTATTGATGAACTGTTCATATATTCTGACAAGTGTTTTTACAATCCCTTTAAATACTTTCATGACGACTGCACCTATCCCGCACGGGGTTTGTTTATCCTCTCTCGGCTCCAGTGACAAGTCAACTCAGGGGGATGGAATATATTATTTGTGTCAAGCGTCTTGTTTTGTAAAACATCGAAGCGGGTCTCGACAAACATTATCAAGCATGTATTAATCCTCCAAGGTCATGCAAAAGCCCGCAACTGCTAAACTATGTTGACAGAGGCCTCAGCTGTCAGGACAGGTAGAATGTTGGCTGCGGCACAAGATGGTCTCATTGTTTCTCCCGCGGTGTTATATTACTCCCATCGCAGGACAAATGCCCGGTTGTTCTAGGACACAAGACAGTATAGTGTTTGTTGTGAGAACTAACACGGGACAATCCATTACAAAAGTATGATAGTAACTCTGGCTGAGCATATATATATGTTGGTTTTCTTTAATCGCCTTAAAACTGGCATGTTACGACATTAACAGTCATTTCTAAGGGGGACAATACACCTGCTAACAAATGATCGTGTGAAGCTGCCAGGCGTAATCGAATCCAAACCGGATGCACGTCAGTGCCACCTTCAAAATAAAATGCTGCAGGCGGTGGCGAACAGCAGCGAAGCGTCCCTCTTAAGGGATACACACATGTAAAGAAAAGCAACGTCTTATTGGGCTGAATTGTTTCTCTCTTCGATCCTATCCCGAGCACGGATAGCGAATGTTATTGTCGTCGCATTTTAATGTAAATTGTAAGGCGGGAAGTAGCATGCGCGCTTCCAGACGGCGGTTTGATTGTAGCATGGAGGCGCTACTGTCAGTTGTCGCCTCCTGCTTTTGCAACACGGGGCTTCAACGTTAGTTGGCAGGTGAGACCTGTGCCCCCCCCCCCGCCCACCTAAACCGGAGAGACTGAAAAAGACGCATTAAAAGCCGAACGCATCTTCAGCCGAAGCCCTACTTCCCCTCCCCCGTGTCGACCGGCTACGTCTCCCGTGTAAATGAGGAAGACGAGTCACCGCACCGCCTTGATCTCGTGTATGCGGTGCCCCGATCCACGCCAACGTGCGGCGTTCTGCACGGGGGGGGGGGGGGGCATTTGGACCCCCGGGCACTTTTTTTCCCCTCCGGCCTGGTTCCCA
>CAAKHD010005033.1:0-19557 GCA_901007705.1 Fistularia tabacaria | reverse complement strand
GATGTGACTGGAGTTCAGACGTGTGCTCTTCCCATCTCAATGTGAGAGGAGGCTATGATGTACTGTGTGTGCACATGCATGTATGTGTGTGTGTGTGTGTGTGTGTGTGTGTGTGTGTGTGTGTGTGTGTGTGTGTGTGTGTGTGCGTGTGTGTTTGCGCGGCTCAGCTTTGAGGAAGTATGAGTGTCTTTTGCATGCAAACCAAAAGACCCTCTACATGTGCAAATCATACATTCTGGCCCGGCTAGCTTTAAAAGCGCTTGGATAACAGATGTCAAGATCAACAGATGCGCCAGCGAGTACGGTAAAAGTACAGTAAAGAGGAATACTTCGACATGCACCGTCTTACCGATAATCGATGCCTTCCAGCCACAAGCTGGCACGGAGACCCGGTGTGTCGTTGCGCTTTACGTGCACGTCCACGGTAGTATTACGACGGATGAGAGAGACACTGTTGGGCTGCCAGAGGTCCACCTGAAGGATTACGAGAAGCATAAATATGTTATTATATTACAGTGATATAAGCGTGTTGCAGGATGCCATAATCTAAGACAGAAAGGTCAAAAGGGATGAATCGAATTCTATATGACAGTATTCTTGTTTCAGATTATTTCTATGATGTAGTAACTTGGCTCTCGAGATTGTGATGTGACTCAACTTTATTTCTTCTCCATTTAATCTTTCAGAGAAAAATTGCAGCAGACTTTACCAAACATCCAGGCTTCTTTTTATTTTTTATCAATATGCTCACATTTTGCCGAACGTGCTTCGCGTTCATTGTAGAATTGCATCCCCCGCCCACGGTCCGGACATTTTTCCACAACTTAATATCATTACATTGATAATAGTTCAATTAATTGCACAGCCCAAGGAAAATAATTTATTTAGGAGAAGAAATCAAATCTAAAAAAATCACATAATTTCCATGATGAATCGAGGAGCCGGAATGGATTAATTAAGTTATATATGCATAAAACAGTTCTGCAACATTACCCCCACTTGCTCGGTACAAAAAGAAATATTCCTAAATTAGCTCGCCTTAACTCTGCGGAGAAATCCGGGAGGGCCGACACATCGAATCTAATACGGTTATACTTATAATAATATAAGTTATTGTAATAATAATATATTCTTTCATCTTGGTGCTTTAACGAGCAAACTTTTTAAAATTTTATCTAATTTCCCATGCCTCCTATTGCAGATATAGAGAGATGGAGGACTAAAACTTTTTGAGGTGCTGCAACTCATAGGAAAAGATTCTTTATGATCATTGCACATGAGCGTGTCACAAAATAGCAATAAAATGAAATATAAATGTTGCAGTAAATAGCAGCACATTGTGGTCATTCACACAATCATGGAGTTATTCTTGTCCTTATTAAAATCTGTAGGGTTGGAATATGGTGCAGATCAGCTTTTAGAATCATAAAATTTGAAACAGGTACCTGCATTATAATGGTAAACCTTAAAACCATCAGGACAATCCCAATTACTGCAGAAAATTTAAGGAGGAAATGGAAAGACATACGCTTTGTGCCCTGTTTGACCTCAGATTAGCAACAAAAACCTTGTCTTGCATTGCATGCTATCAGGCTGTGATAGCAGGGGCTGGTCGTTTTAGCTGAACCAACCAGGCCACTGACCAAACATGCTGGCCCTGGCCAACCAAATAAACGCAGACACCATGTGCTAGCGCTGATAAAACATCACAGAGAGGGAGAAAAGCCGAGAAGGAGTATTTTATTAGCAAGTAGGAAAGGCACTGGTGTGCAGGAGATACACACAGTAGTCACTGCAACGGGAAGAGACTATTGCTGTTTTTTATTTCTTTTGCAAGCGTGTGTGAAGGTCAGCTGGCATTCATTTGGAGCATTGGGACAGACACATGAAGGCTGGCACACACGCTTGTTAATGTGTCAATTGCTTTAATGGTTTACAGGATGCATACCAGATTAATCTAACTTTTGGGGTTAAATACCCAGCGTCGGAAAATATGTTGCCCTGGAGTCGAAACCGCCGTGGCTCTTTTATGCCATTTCCAAATGGTTAAGTACCCTGAATGTTTGAACACTGATCCTTTGTTAGCCAAACAAATCTGAAACACATATGCCTAAAGGGCTCTTCAACATACATTATTAGAAAAGACTACTCCTAAACAATTCCCGAGCTAAAATTTTACGAAGATATTTATGGGGCTGAAAGACACATTCTTTGTCTCCCCCATCTCCTGATTGTTTTTGCGGTATTTTCTTTTCTGTGTGCGTGTGTGTATACAGCACAGCTATAAACAGGATCAGTGTTGTTTTAGGTGATGCAATAAAAGCACGGGCAGGATAAAAAAAACAAAACAAAAAGTTATAGTTCTGTGAAAAAAAAAAAGAAAAAGAAAGCCTCTCCTCGGGGTGCGTGAGGCGAAACTGAGTGTTTATGTGAAAATTAACAGCGGAGAGGTCATCCAAAATAAATAAAACGCAGCCTTTATTTAACCTCCCGAAACCTAAGCATTTATTTTTAATGCATTCTTAATGTCTTATAAATTGCGAGATTTTTTTTATTTTTTTAGTGGAATTAAAAAAGAACCAAAGCAATAGCTTTGATCACGTGTGTTCTCATACGTCCTCAGTAGTAGAATTCCAAAGAATGGCATTTGCTAATTGGATTATTTTTTTCAATTGCTAAAACATAATTTTCCCAACTTGCCTGGTTTTTATCAAAATACCAACACAGTTCACAAAAAATCACACACCCAAACTGCAAAAAAGAACCATTGCAACCAAAACTACATCCATCATTATCAAAATCAAAGTTTTGCACCAAATGGCACACACTTCATTCATAATAACAGATTTTTGACGAACACGTTGGGCATGATGAAAAGCACTCTCGTCTTTAGTATGGTTCGCCACTAAAATTTAACAGAATTTTTCAGATTCAAGGAATAGATTTGAAGATATGCACACATGCTGTTAAAACATTTATTTTTCTAATTTTCTTCCAAGAAGTCAGCACAAAATACCATCACCTTCTGACTGGAAAATTATTGCATTTTTAGACAAAAAGTTTTTTTTTCATTGTTGTCAAAAAAGGGGGGGAGGGGGGTTAACCTGTGGTCTTTTCGTGGTTACCTCCTGATTTATCAATTTCCCGGTCAGGTGACACATAAACATCCCATTAGCTCATGTTCTAACTTTTGGAATGCCGGTGTTTTTGTCATGGCAAACGAGTGACTTTATGTCAGATTGTGGTGTCTTATGCCTTAAAAAGTGCCATTTTGAATTTCAAAAAATGAGTGTCCAGCAGAAAATGTGTTTAAAGTTATTGGGACTTGAGTAGAGGTTTTGCTCTCTTTGTATCAATTAAAATGTTTGTGCTATGCATGTCATTTTAGCGTGTTAGCAACTGGAAAAAGAACCAACTAATATCCAATTTAACATTCACAAGCCTATGAGTTAGAGGAGGAATGTGTCCCACTCGAGGGCCCTGAAATACATTTCAGAGCAGTGTGTGCCAGACAGAACATCTCATTATGGTTAATATAAGACGTCTTTGCCGCCAAGTAGCCCCAAAGTGACAGACAAGGATGTTTTTATCGCAACCCAGGGATTTTTTTTTAATTACTAGATATTCTGCTGATAACTAAAATCAAAACTGAAAAATGATCTCGCCGTCTGGACAAAACAGCGCACAAGTTATTAACTCTCTCTTCTCTTCGTATTCGATGTATATTCTTTGGCTCTTTTTGCAGTCTACGGGTAACCAGATATCCGGGCTGAGAACGGATGAATCTCCTCGTCTCGTTGCTGAAAACGCAGACGTTCAAATGAGACATTCGTGGCACAAAGCTGTCTGAACGGAGAAAGAATGTGATTTCATGAAGGGATGAGAAAAAAAAAGTAACTGGTGAAATTGGTGTCATCATCTTCAGCTTTCTTTAATTATGTTAATGATATTAATGTTAATAATATTAGAACGTGCCTTGTGGAAATACCTTATCTTGTACATTTGAGGAAAGAATTTCTTCCCCACGGTGCGTTCAGGTGCTCCCACTGCTCAGAAATGATCTGTCGAACATTAATGTTGCTCCTTTTGTCATTTGCAACCGGGGAGTGTTCAGGTGATCGAGAAAAAAACAACCAAACCCGACACCTCAATTAGACATGCCTCGGCCCAAAATAAACACCGTGAACGATAAGTCTGTAAACGTGTCGCTGGCAGTCTGCACAGTGAATAGAGGCCATTTATTGTTTGATCTCGTACCTTGTCGGAGGCTGAAAATATTGGCACTTGCACCGGAGGCATTTCAGCGTGGCTAAGCTAATGAAAACATGTCCACAGCTGTCCAAACACCAATGGCCACTGCCTCGGTTGGGCGTGAAGATCTGCGGTTGTTGCCTGACCGCAAACTCATGTCGCTCAGATCTATCCTTCGGAGCTCTCTTCCCTTCCCGTGATTAAAACCTAATTTTGAAATCCGTTGAGTCTTCCTCTGCTCGGAGCTGCACAGGCCGTGGACCATTTTAAAACTCCATTCGGACCTCGGTGACCCCGGTAAAACAATGGGGCTGTACAAAAACAGCCGCAGCAAATATGACAGCTGGGTTATAATTCACCGATATCTGTTTTGAAGAATTCAGTCATTTTATAATTTATCATCCGTCGTAATCACGGGTTCTTTTTCCTTTCACGGGTCTGCAAATGCAAATTCTAGAATTTTTAGCACATTTCAATCCGTGAAATTTCCGTCCTAACGATTCGGAAATCCACGAGCAGTACTTGTGGTACTTGAATTGAAAAAACGCAGAGGGAGGACACATCCCACGTGTTGCTGAGGAAAGATAATGGAGGGGTTGTCTAAAAAAAGCATTGACCAATAATTAAATCAGACCGCAAAAGTTGGTGTAAAACATATTATTAGTGCAACACTCCATACTGTTAAATACATATATACTGTGCATTACAAGTGTGTTGGCGGGAAGACAGTATATGAATGGATTACAATCACCAATGCTTATTGACTTCGATACAAATGTACACTCACTGTGTATAAATACACATATAACTCTGTAACTACTTTATAATCGAGCACATCACTTAGCAAGTGGTGCCAGGCAGCTGCGGAGGACGTTTTCTACCGAAAAAGTGCTGTAAATTCCGATTTTTCCAAGCCGCATGGAGAGACTTTGCGTGTTTTATTTGTTTGCTTGCTTGTTCGTTCATGTGAAATTTTTCATCATGTAAAAAAAATGGGTTGCCTTTCCTTTCGTCTGCTTGGAATTCTGTGCCTCTTTGCTTTTTAAAATTCAAATTTTTTTGCAGGAGTATTTCTCCTCCGTTTTTTTCCCCCCCAAATCCTTGCTGCCGAAGCCAAAACCAGAGCAGCCCAAGGTCATCCGTGTTGTGTGAGCCCAAGCCTCCAGGGTTTCCCTTTTAATTTCTATCTTTGAAACACACGCTCATTTTGTCCCATAAAGCGCGAGAGATCCAAGCGCAAATAAAACCCATGTGTGTGTGCGTGTGCGCATCCCCTCATATACTGTATCTGGCGTCGTCCAATCACGACGGGGTGTCTCAGAGGGGGAACATGGCTGGAACAGATGACCGACTCGCTCGCCCGTCGCTGTCCAGACCTCTTGTCACCACCCCCACACACACACACAAACACACTTTTTACCGCCATAGCGACGCCTGCCTCTGTCTGTGACCGTTGTTGGAGTATCATAAAAGCCCTTCCTGGGGTCCTCCGGGTTTTGACGCGAGTAGAATAATAACAAATGACACATCGTAATATAGGAATGAGTCCATTAGAGGGACAGCACATGTTAGATGTTTTAGGTGAAAAGGTCAGAGAGGCCAGAGGGACAGTGAGTACAATAGAACATTGGCTTATGAATTTAATTTGTCCTTTCACTGACCAAATCTATTTTTCCCAATGAAATCAATGTAAATCCCATTGATCCATTCTCCAGCCCTAAAAAACATGCTGTACTGTTCTGAAACTTTTTTATGGGTTTATTTGCGGCAGAAATGCAGAAAAGAACTAGAGATGACCTGAATTATTAGTGTTTCTGGTGTTCCTTTTCTTCTTTCCTTCTCTAAATCAGCATGCAAAAGTAAAGCCTTCTCGCATGTGAGACCCTTGCTACCGCTATCGCCAATGCTAACATTATCTCCAGCAAGCTGTCTTTTATTCATCCAAACAAATTATCACTTTTCTACTTCTTCGTGAGACTTGAGACCTTTGCTTTGTTAACATAGTCGCCCCTTTAGCCACATCAGCTGGCTTTAGGGCATCTTTGTTCTTCAGGATTGTACAGAGGATCAACTTAGCCATGTTGTAGTGTTTGGCGAGCTCTGTAAAGCAAATACCACTCTCATGTTTAGCTATTATTTCCTTCCACTATCACTAGCACTTTTAATATTTTTGGGAACCATAATGAGTGCTAACTTACTGGAAAAAAAAAGCACAAAAAAGTGCTATAACAGTAGAACAGAATGATGCACTATGTAAACAGCATGTAGCACCATGCGGCACCAACGCCAAAACGCGGAAAACCCATGAGTTTGTCCGCTTGTGTGTTCATGCACCAAGACTCGCTCGCAGGTCGATTCAAAATTTGATCGACAACCCTGTTCATAGGCCGATTTTTTTTTCCGTAATTTTGGGGTGTTCGTAAGCCAAGGTTCTTCTCAGTTGGAACTGAGGACATGAGGTAAGTTGGTGTGAGAGAAGAGGGAACAGGATGTTGGATGGAGGAGGTTGATTTGTAGTAGAAGTTGTAATAAAGCATATTGGGCAAAAAATCCCCGCAAGAAGAGATCGCCAACCTTCATTTGTCCCAGGATCTTCTTGAGCACGCCGGCCTCCTTGTCATTATTCGGGCTGATCCGGAAGACTTGATCGCTGCGGAAAAAACATCAGAGTTGCTCTAAGTGCCCGTTGGTTTGGTGGTTTTTTTTGAGGAAGGGCGGTCAAACCTTCGGGCGTCATTACGGGATTACGTTTCATTGTTTTCAGGTCTGCAGGTAGCACTTTGGCGACAGTAGCAGCAGCTGCTTTGCATTTTCGGAAATACTTTAATCATAACAGACGGGCCCCGCAGATTGATATATTGAAAGCATCTGTTTTCATTTGTGCCGGATTTACGAGTCAGCCGCTTTTATCACCATTGCGATTGTTAAATCGACATTTTTCCATTTTCTGACAAGCCAAACTATCCCACAAAGAAACACGTCCAACTTTATAATATAAAGTTATGAACTTAAACATTTCTCATATGAGGTTTTTTTTTTTCGCCGAGGATTAAGTTTCCCTACTTTTAGCTGGGGAATATATTTCTTACAGTTTTGTGTCGTATTTCAAAAAAAGCAAAAAAAAAAAACAACCCCCAGTGTTCTCCATTTCTTATTCACGGCTAGATAGATGAAATAAAACCGGAAAAGCAGATGCTATAAGTCTGAAAACACAAATCCAGAAGTCACGTGGAGCAGAAAGAAATCTGTCATCGTTGGAGGATGGAGAGATGTTTTCTCAGCCAGCAGATTTCAGCTCCTGGACCTGGACCTCCCCGATCCATTGAAAACTTTCTCGGACTTTGTCACACGGGAAGTTGAGTTGCTCTGGACAAAGGCGACGGGTGGTTTTCGAGGAACAAAAGGCCACAAGCGTCCATCTTGTTTCACTGACTGTGAACACTGAAAACTAAATCCTGTCTCCCTGGCGACGGCAGCAATAGAGGATGGACTTTAAACCTGACAAGAAGAGATTTTTTTTTTTTCCCGGCATGAGGCTCCTCGGGTTTTCGGTTTAAATTCAAGTTTAAGCGATTTTGCCCTCGGGTTATAGCTTATATACTGTATACACACACACACACACGCACACGCCCTCACACACACACACACACACACACACACACACACACACACACACGCACACACGTATATATATATATATATATATATATATATTTGAGCATCCACAAGATGTGATTTTGTCATTTGAAAATTTATATATCTATAATACATATATTTTATCTGCAAAAAAGGTTGGTGCTGTCTTTTGAAAAAAATATTGACGTATATATTTTATTCAAAAAATATATAATATACATTTATATATATATGTAATACGTATATAGTGTATATATATGTATATACATATTATAGAGAATTTAAAATATAAAATATATATTACATATTTTTTGGGTCAAATCTCATGCATGCTCAGCGTTTCTGTGCCCTACCTGTGCACGGCCTTTTCCGCAGGGCAAGCAGAATCATTTACTCATCTCCAAAGTCTATCAGCCTTCCATTTCTGAATTTTTCAGGGATTCTAGTTTAAACTTCATGCAAAAGTTCAGAGGAATTTCTCAATTCCTGCTAAATAACTCCTGGTCTCCTCTCGCTATTTTTTGGAAAAATGAGACCGGGGGGAAACAAGGCAACAAAAATGTAATGGAGGTACAAAAAAAAAAGAAAAAAAAAAGGATAAGAAGCCAACTTCCTATAATCACTGTAGAGAATTTTGTATTTATCTATTAATATTTATATGTGTCATCCACCCTCCTCCGCCCTGTTGTGTTGGATTCTCCGCGCTCTCCCGACCCCGGGTTTGGTTTGGAAATCCTCCAGGAAAGTTGATGGAGACCGAGGAAGAGGAGGGGTCCATCAGAGGTGCCCGCTCCTCTGTTCTGCCTGTGGTGAAACCAAACCCAAAGGGTCACACCGTCTCCATGACGATGTCTGGACTAAATGCTGTTGCTGCTATCGTCCACTGCTATTTCATCCATTTTTTTTTTTTTCATATTTCCCAGCCCTTAGCATGCAACTACCTTTACCTTACAATAGTCACAAACTTAACTCCCTCGACTGCACCGTGCACTTTTACGCCGTGCGAACTGAAATTTCCGCACAGTAAGAAGTTTTAAGGCACATTTTATTCTATATTTCTCTAATTTGATGCGACTGTCTCTCTCATTCACATGACTTGCTCTGAAGTTTTGCTTTTTCATTTTTCACCCCAAATTGACTGAAACCATATAAATATATTCCCCTCCTACAGTTATGTACTGCTGCTTCCCTGCCAGTCTGCTCCTCTTCACCTTCATCCCAGCAGATAGGGGCTTTTCCTGCATGTCACCAGGTATCCGTGCAGGTAGACAGTAAACAGCACCATATTATGTCTCTGAACGATGGAAACCGACGAAGTCCTTTTGTTCGCGCTCTGAACGGGAGATAACGTCCCGTGCGCGTGTTTTTTTTTTCTTCCCCGCAAGACCCGCAGAAATGAACGGGGTAATTTTTTTTTTTTTTTTTTTTTTTTTTTTTACTCACCCCGCGTAGCGGTTGTCGTAGAGGAAAGCGCCGGCGGCGGGACGCAGCGCGGCGCCGCAGAGGATCATCACGCACGCCGGCAGAACGGAGGGGCCGAACGCGCCCCGGCGCTCCGGTGCCATCCCGGGCCGGAGGAGAGTGCGCGAAAACACACACGCACACACGCACGCACACAGAAGTGGAGAGGATGAGGAGGAGGAGGAGGAAGGGTGGGGGGGGGGTCGGCGGGTCAACGGGACGCGGTCCAGCACACGGCCAGCAGAAGTCTCTCTCTCTCTCTCTCTCTCTCTCTCTCTCTCTCTCTCTCTCTCTATCTCGCTGTCTATCACGTGCACGCGCGCACACACACGCACAAGGTGCAAATGGTGCGAAAGTCGGTCAACTGGCACAGGGGAAGCATTTACCACCTCTTTGAAGCTTTGGATGGAGGTTGAGGGTTGCTGCCCCCCTCTCCTCTCTCTCTCTCTCTCTCTCTCTCTCTCTCTCTCTCTCTCTGTTCTTTTTTTTTTTTAAACGAGGAGGACCCACGTCACGTGGGCCGGTGTCGGGGAGGTCGGTAAGTGGACACCCCTCCCTGCGCCCTGTGCACTCAGAGAAGCCTTTATGCGAGCACATGGGGTGGGAGTGGGAGGGCAGGGGGGTGAAGGGGGAAACTCACACTTGGATCAGTCTTATCGTCTCTATGTTCCAGTGTTGTCGCGGTCACACAAACGAAAACTCTGAAATTATTAAATTAAGGAAGCCTTAATCAATCATTTTATTTGATTTTATTTGATTTAATTTCATTCATTTTTAATTTGATTTCATTCGTAATTATTGTATTTAACTAAATTTAAATGAATTTAATTTAATCTAACTTCATTTTATTTTATTTAAAATATTCATATTCAATTTAATTTCTTTTTTTTATTTTACCTCATTTTATTTTTAATCATTATATTTGATTAACTTTAAAATTATATAATTGAATTGAATTTTATTTGATTCAAAATGATTTGATTCAACCTAATTTCATTCCATTTTATTGAAAATAATTGTATTCAATTTAAATTGATTTAACTGCATTTTATCTTATTTTCTTTTAAATAACTGTATATGATTATATTTTAAATGCTTTTATTTAATTTTATTTAATTAAATTTTAAATAATTAAATAAAATAAAATTAAATAAAATTAGATAAAATTTAATTTAATTGGATTTCATTTAATTTAATTTTATATTAAAATGACAAAGTTGCCTGTAAGTGCGATTGCATTCGATTACTGATCAGGCATTAAATCGATGACGCACCCATTACGTGATTCGTCAAAGAGTTTAACTCATCAACAATCATCCTCTAGTTCTTTATCTAGTTTATGAACATATCTTGCAGCCAGAAAAATATCAAGCATATTTCGGTTTACAAAAGAACAAAAACGAAAACAAGCTCACCGTACTTGATTACAGAACTTGAATAAATGTATTCATATACAGTATCTTCAATCCTTGAGGAAAAGAGGCTCCCAGTTGGCCCAGAACCATCTTCATCCTCCTGATGTTATAGTCTAGTTTCACCTGCGGACCTTCACCATGTAAACAACGATGTTTTTTTTTTGTTTGTTTTCTGCATTGTCATTGGCTGATGTTTCTGCAACGCCATTCAAAGTCTGATCAGGTTTGACTTGTGAAATAAAAAGAAAAATGTGCAAAAAGGAGGATAAATAAACCCAGAAGAAAATAGATGAGAGTATAGAAGTACCTCTCAATCCCTCAACTTCCTGTTACCCCGCCCACCTCAATACCTCGGAGCGGGTGCGAAGGCCAGCTGGCACCTCCGTGACTTGGCGTGGCTCCAACAGGGTTCCCTTTCCGTAGCTTTCGGTAGCGCCCTCTGTAATTCAATTTTTTTCACGCCCCCATTTGATCCTTTACTTATCGCCCAACACGGTGATTAAAAGTCTAAGTCAACTGCCTGCCTTTCCTTTTGTGATTGCAGAGTTGCGGCGCATTTTTCGCATGCTTGTCTCCGGTGTCGCCAGCGAGCCACCTGTTTAACGCCCCAAATTACTGTACAACGTGCCCTCAACACACCCGAACCTCCCCCCGCTCGCCATCTTCTCACAGGCAAAACAGTAGGTAAGGTATTTTCCAGCACAGGTGCTCAAATCCAATGACCAAAGGATGATTTATACATCAAACCTTTTTAAATATGAATTCTAATATCTCTAATGTCAGACTTAAGGCGTTGAGCTGAAGATGTATCAATTTAAGGCCCAACTGTGTAAATCCATCGCTTTTAATTATCTGTTTAGTCATGCAGTGACGTCCGGTCGGCTCTAGGGGCGTGATGGTGCCGTTCGGCGCTCACGCTGCTCAGCATGCCGTCCTTCAGGCCTTTATTGCTGCTCGTAAATAAGAACCAACCGCGTTTTTTTATCACCTCGATGCTTCAGCTGGGTTTTAAATTCCGTCACCTTGAACCAATAACACGCGTCATGAAACGCCACTTTCCATCTTCTGTGCCGTACTTAGAAACGGTCATATATATTTGATTTCGACTTTTGAAAAAAAAGGGTTTTATGATTATTTTCAATGATTTATCGAACACTGGCTTTTGCGTCTCAGAATTTCTTGTAGCATTACTCAGCGCAACCCCCCAAAAAATACCTTTTCTGGATTGTAACTTTTGTATTTACTTGCATTTCCAAATGAGCACAGCTCGGTTTGTGGGTGTTGCCATCATTACAAGGACTAAAATCATTATTTTAACCACCAAGTGGAGTCTTTGTATGGATTTGTCTTTGACTCATCAAAGCCGTGAAAAGATCTTTTAACTTAATCCCCTCGAAAACATGCCCGTTCGTTGCAAAAATGTTGTCAAAACTTCACGTATTTACCTTGTATACAGAATGATTTAATGCGCCGAGGTTGGAAGGGGGGGCTTTTACCGACAAGGCTATTTTTCACAAAAAAGTACATAAACCAGAAAGTGTGTTTGAGTAGCTCGACGACTGCACACAGGGCCATATTCATAAAATGCTTATTTTGCACGGCGTCTGTATCGTCTTCGGGGGTTTTGCGGGCAGAGAAACACCGGTGAGTAAGACGGCGTAACATGGCGGGCACAGAGCAGGGGTTGAGGGTTGCGCAGTCGCCGCTTCTCAGGAAGTGTTTTTAACACGCAGGAACGTGCACCCTGGGGCACGCGCTGGAACTTTAAGGCTGCGGCCTGTGCGTCGTTGAAGGACTGAGTATCTTTCTTCCAAGCCAGATTTAATGCCGGACAATCCTGGGACGGAGGAGAGGTGCGGGAAACGCCCCTGTTTCTCTCTCTTCGTCCGAAACTGCATCGGAGGCTGTGAATGAGCTCTTTGAGAATTGTGTGGTTTGTGACAAGCAGAGAGCTCCTCCGGTCAAACGCTGGGAAGAAGTGCAGCTTTTTTATTTTTTTTTCTTCTTCTGTAGTTTCCGAGAGGTCCCAGCTGACCCCCGGCGGGACTGTGTGTGCACATCTACGACCCCGTGAACCCCGGGTTCAGGAGTGAAAGAAAGATGTTGGCAGGGTTGGTTAAGAGAGTCCCTTGCTTGGAGAGCCAGAAAACTCCCACAATGACAAGTCTAAATGACAAGGGCATCATTCTGAACAAGGAAATCCAGCTTTCCAGTGAATCATTCTGCCACGCATGGAGATCGCAATCCTTATAGCAAAAAAATAATGCTTACTAAAACATGAATTAATCAGTACTCTCCTTCAAAGGTTTCCTTTCAACGCAACTACAGGGTGCTACAAATGTGTTAGGAACCAGGAGGTAAATCAGGAGAAAAATAAATAAAGAGAACAGTTATCAACGCTGTTTTTGTCTCGAAAGACCCGGGTCATTTTTACAATCAGCGTTTTTTTTCGGTACCGTTTTTAGACAGGTCATAACAGGTATTTCCCATATTTACCAGACAAAGAGAAAGACATATATCCTACATTTATTTAACACCCAAAAGACCCGTGAGTATTACTGGTGTCACTTTAAAAAAACATCACAAAAACATGTTTGATGTGAACAGTTGTACAGCGAAAATCATTCAATCCGGGGTTTTTACATCTATATAGTAGCTTAAAAAAAACTTATTTCAAAGTGATTTACATCTCCATTCTCCTTTATTCCAACATTTTTGACCACTTGTTGCCCTGAAGGATGCAAATAAAGTTTCATTTTGATTCCCTTCATTGCTATATATGCTTTCGTTATATATTTTCCGCGAGTGTAATGCGTGACAACCTTTGTTGCTCCTGTAAATATTATCTTTACATTAATCCATAGATTATAAAAATCTACAGATTAGACAATTAACTTAGCATGAATATTTAATTAAAAAAAAACAACAATTGCCGTGTCTTTGAATAAAAAAAAGATAAATAGTTATATGAAAAGTATGAGTTAAGGACAACAATTTAAATATATACGTATATACTGTATATGCATATCTATAGCACATATGTACATATAGTACCTACAGAATGGACACTTATCTCCACCCTTGCCTGTTGGTAAGAAAGGAAAACAGCCCGTATCAGTCCGACTCTCCCTTTTTAAATGTCAAGAACAAAACCCTTTATGGCAGCACTTAGTAAAGTACCAGCAGGACTAAACCACATAGAGGTTAATTCCACAAACCAAAGTCAAGGGCCATAAAATCTGAGGCTCTGAAAGTGTACCTGCCTTCGAATGGCAAAAAGCAACCCTTAATTAAGTCGGTCAGCCGCAAGTGTTGTCGAGAGTTTCAGCTGCTTTCAGACCAGGTCACAAATGGACTAATTTAGGACCGATCAAGGCCTTCAAGGGGTTTTTGTTGTCGTTACTTGGTTCAATTCACATCTGTTTTAATACAAAATCATACCGCTTCTCGTTAAAAACTCAACAGCGCCCTCTCGTGGCCATAAATGAGAAGCACATCTCATTATCTCAACGCCAGGAAAACCCATGCTGCACCGAATCTGCCCACCAGGGTATAGTACATGTCCAGCTTTCTGCAAGATTTGCGCGCCATGTCCTTATTTTACCCCACAAAAACTGACACTAACATGTAATTGACAAGAAAAGTGCTGAATAAAATTGAAAGACAGGGACAGAGAATTATGAATGAGTAAAAATCTCCTCGTGTGTAGGTCTTTCTTTTTTGCTTTTCTTTTTTCTTATTTTATATTTAATCAATAGACAGAACTCCTAGTTATTTTCACTCCCCATCTATTGTCTTCTCCTGCACTGTTAGTAGAGATTAGAGGGTGTTGCACAAATCTGGCGCTTCCCCTGCAGCTACTGATAATAATAACTGAAATTTATTCCAACTCATCACGTTACACTTTTGTTGACATTTTACGGACTATGTATCTGTGACTGTTTGTCTTTCATGGTCTTTAGAAAAAAATAACTAACCTAATTCCTCGGCAGGGGGAGAGCTCGGTGGACAGGTTGGGGTAGCACAGTAGAACAGAAAACACTCAAAAGTACCTTCCTGTAAAGATGAACCCACAAACCATGTAATTCAAAGGATCCATATACTGCTCGACAATATTTTTTTTTAATTCCTCAAATGGGTGATGATTAAAATGAATGATCTTGTGCCCAAGTAGATTTCCCTCTAAATTAATCACTTACTTTTATTTTTTTATTTAACTTTTACCACTTTTTATTCTTTTTATTTCAATTGTTTCTTATATATATATATATATATGTCTGGATGGTGTCTTGAGTGTCAAGTAAGGCACCTTAAATAAAATGTATTATCAATATTATTATTAATCTCTGTTCTTTATTCTGAGGAAAAAACGCGAAGAAGTCATATGATACAATGCTCCAACATGGAGCGATTTGTGCGGTGACATCCTTGTTTCTCCTTGACCGTGCAGAAATGCCCATCTTTGTTGCACTTGTCGGCCTCGCAGTGGTGAGGGCGGTTTTATTTACACAAGCAAGTAAATAACCCCTTTGGGTGACATTAATCTGCCTTGTGCGAAAACTCAAACTTTGGATCAAATTTGAATTTAGACTGCAGCTGATTGAGGAAGATCCAAGAAATAATTCTGCACGGTCTATAATGAGACAGATAATCTATCTGGCATAATGGAGAGTGGAGTGGGCGACACACGGCTTGTCCTCCTGGCCACATAGTCACTCTTCAAATGTTATTTTCTCCAAACAGTTCCTGTGTGAGTAGAAATACAGCCGCGCTTTCCTCCACAACCCTCCCAGTTACAAGCCTAACCTCCAGTTGACACTATAGATGCTAATGTTGAGCATGACCGGCATTTTCAAGGGAAAAACTTAAAAGGGGAATTTTAAACTCGGATTTCCCACATTTTTGAAATCATTAAGCGGCTTTATATATATATCTCAGAGGCAAGATGAAGACCTGGATGGATAACACAGCGTTTGCGCAAAAGAAAAGAAGAGCTTGATGATAGACAAGGGTACAGGAGCTTGAACATAAAATCTCAGAACAAAATAAAGCTTCCATAATGGCGGTGACAGACACGAGAGGCAGATCGGGAGTGAATTTGACAGGCCCGGCCTGCCGTCACCGTGTCTTACTGTGATCTGATTAACTCTTGGGTGAAGACAATGGACAAGGAAGTAGACCAACGATGAACAAGGAAGTGGAAAAGATCATGATCACAAACGATAAGTCGATACTCATGACATATCTAGTCACAGTGGAGGAAGCAGGCACAAAATAATACGGAGAATAAATTATACTGAAGTACAATACTGACATGTTAAAAGTAGACTGAAATAGATTCAATAAAAACAACCAACGGGACTGACCGACCAACCAACCAACCAAACAAACAAAGACTCAGACTGTCTATGTTGGGCAGGAACAATATCGGTGTTTTCTTTTCTCCCTCAATGTGAACATGGGTGTATCATCTGTCAAAGACTTTGAGTCTTTAATCTAAATTTCTATCGGTGTCTTTGAGTCACTCAGAATAACCCATTCCTCTCTGATGCATGTCATATTTACCAGACCCCATCATATCGATCCAATAACCATTCAAAACCTTATTGTTTCAGCTCCTTCTTTTCTTTTGTGTGTTTTTGAGTGATGAGTCTGAGTCTCAATATCTTGTGGATTAAGCAGTTGCTGCTGCTTTCATTTATATAAAGTATATCTTCGAAAACAATGGGTAATGCCCTTTTTTCTTTCCCGTAAAACCTTGTGTCTTATCTGTGGAATGTCTCACTTATTTTTCGGATACTATGGCACGGGATCTGATGAGGGTCAGCGCATTCATGTTGTGAAATGGGCTACAAAAACAATTTGTGCTCCGCTGCTCACTCCTCCTTCTTGTAGCTAGGTTGATAGGTACTTTATTAATCCTCCAGGGGGTAAATTCTTTTGTTAGGGCAGCAACAACAACCAACACCGGTAACAAAGATACCAAGAAGAGATTGCATACAGGGTAAACACTGAATTACACTGAAAATCATTGTGTTTGAGCAGCGACAGGAGAACAATTAGTGAATACAAACACATAATAATATTCTGTGCACAAACTTGAAATCAGCACTTACTGCATGAGCAGCAGCTATGAATAGTGAATAAGAGGAAATGTGATGTCAAATTATACTTCAAGAGAATGATCGTTTAGCTTTGTGCACTTTAACTTTTCATTTTAAGTACAACTTTATGTACAGTTTTCCTGTCCTGCCCATGGCGTGAAGTGTTGTAAAGCTAGTGAAGGAAAGCATCGATGTAACCGAAAGTGCTCTCAATCCGCCTTTTCAAGTTAAAGCGGTGTCACAATGGTGACGGCCCTGCGTATTTTAAAACAGCCAATGGACCCCACAAATGTGCTTTATTTGGCTTTTGAGTGGCAAGTTTTCAGAAAAGCATGAACATTTTTGTGATCAGAATAAGCATTCGGCATATCTTTAAGGTTACAAGTACGCAGTAATGTTATTTTGAAAAGTGCGAGCAGTACTTCTGAGAAAGATGACATGTAGCTTTATTTTACGCTGTGCGTTAAAGGCTGCCGGGAGGCAGAGATCTGCATAAAGCGTCTGGGAGTCACATGGACTCAACTTTCTAAGTGGTGTACAGTTATTTTACAGCCCTGTTTTGTGTGTTTGTAGTCCTTTGTTAAATATAGCCTGCGATTCGCTACTTTACCCCCCCCCCC
This sequence comes from Fistularia tabacaria, assembly GCA_901007705.1. Lineage (NCBI taxonomy): Eukaryota > Metazoa > Chordata > Actinopteri > Syngnathiformes > Fistulariidae > Fistularia > Fistularia tabacaria. The sequence goes on along the minus strand of CAAKHD010005033.1, from coordinate 2,070 downwards.
CTCTACTTCTCGTGGACTTTGTGCGCAGAAACCGGTTGGCCCCTTCCCTCTTCAACATGCTGCAAACTTCACATCTTTGCACCTAAACGCTTCTATTTTTTTTTTATATATTTTTTTTTCCCTCTCAACCCTGTGCGAAGGTTATTATTCCTCCGAAGGAAATAAGGTCTGCATTTATTTTCTCACAATGACTGAGGAGAGCAGAAGTGAGCACAGAGCTGAAAGCGGGAAGGATTTGGAGAAACAGCTCCGGTTACGAGTGTGCGTCCTAAATGAGCTTTTAAAGACTGAACGGGATTATGTTGGGACACTAGAATTTCTATCGGTGAGTTTTGAACAGCACACTTGTTTGTTTTTGCTTTTTTTTTTGTCTTCTTCTTTTGCTTTCTTTTCCCCCACTCACTCACTCTTGGAGAGAAAACTCAAGCACACAAACATACGACCCACAGGCAGCCTGTTTAGTATGCATGGTGCATCGGGCTCCTGCACCAGAACTCACCCATTAAACATTACATGAGAATAACATGCGCCGAGCACCCTGCCTGTTCTTCGAGCAGGTTACCAACTAACTTTCTGACACTAGCTTGTGTTTGGAAACCAATGCAAATCCCAAGATTTTGCAGTGTTTTGTGTGAAGTAAGAGAGGTTCTTTGGTACCCTGCACCACTGGAGTGATGCTTAACCATCCAAAGTGGTAAAAATTTGGCAATTAGGGGGGAAAAAAAAAAGATGCTTTTTATTTTGAAAATGACCACATTCACAAACAATCTCACCCTGGTGTGTTCTGTGATTGTGACAACTTGGAAGTGAAAGTGTTGTCATTGCTTTTGCAGGTTGATTTTTTTTTTTATTTTATTTTTTTTTCTGTAAAACTGTCTAAACTCGCAATGTTTTTTGTCACTCTTGTATTTTCTTTGAAATTAATTTCCAGTCCAACGGCATTCTTATTCCACCTAACTGCTTCGCCCGCTTCCCTTGCCGCTTTGGAAGTGAGTGAGGAGAGTTTGATGGCCGTGCCAGCTTCTGATCAAACCCAGAAGGCTGAGGTTTTGCCAAGAACAGCACAGGTGGACACAAATAGAATCGGCTTCAACGAGGAAGGCGGCGAAAAACATTTGGATGTTGTAACTCGGCAATGATGTTTAATAGTTTAATGGCGTTAAATGAAAACACTCGACTTCAAAGACTGGCCGAAGCAAAAGGGCGTCTTCGGAGGTGGCCGCTGAGGGAATTGCCGGGAAAAAAAAAAGGCAAAGTCTTGACGACAATCCCGTCACGTGTGATGGGATCTTTTATCCCTCCCAAAAAAAGACACCGAATTTGTCTTGTTTTCCATTCTCCCTGGGGTTTAAGGCCACTCGGTGTGACGGGATCTGAGCGGGGTCGAGACGGCGGGTCATTTAAAGGCACTGTTTCCCAGACCATATGTACGAACACGCATACCCCCCACCTCCTGCCCACATGTTTCCAATGGAGGTCAGAGGGATGAGGGAAGGGATAGATCTCTTGTCGGCCTGACTTTGCACGGCCTGTCTCAGATGTGGCATCATTAGAGGAGGAGGGTTTCAGCCTCCCTACTTGTTGCGATTTTCTGGAATGGGTCTGAAGGGGTCGATTCTTCCGCTCTGGACGGAAACGTCGGCGCCAAGATCAGATGTCGCTTTTGTTGATGTTGCCGCAGAACGAGCTGCACGAACGACGAGCGAGGGAAAGTGTCTCCTATCTGGTGCTCCATCAAATAGTGAGGTTCAGGAGGGGGTGGTGGGGGTTGGGGGAGACACTCAGAATGATCAAAGAAGGCTCTGCTGAGGAGAGGGGTCATATTGAAGACTTTCATCTGATCACACGCAAACACTCGCTTTGCCGCCTCTGTTTTATCCCCCCGTCACTCGAGGCCGTGTGTGTGTCTTGGGGTCAGAGCGAGACGGGCCACCCTTCCTCTGTGTGACTTCCCCCCGATGGGATAATCTGGAGGACCTGAGGAAGCAGCAGCAGCAGCAGCAGCAGGAGGAGGAGGAGGAGGAGGAGGAGGAATAGAAGGGGTGCTTGCCAGAGGGGACTGAAATGGGA
>CAAKHD010005030.1:73221-96952 GCA_901007705.1 Fistularia tabacaria | reverse complement strand
GCAGTTGCGCACATTATTTAGAAGGGAGAAAAAAAAGAAAACAATAAAACAAGGTAGGGTGGGGGGGAGGGGGGGGGGTTACAACATCTGCCAACATCCTGATTTTTGGCGCTGGTGATAAAAATAAAATAAAAAAAGCTCCATGACCTGTTATAACGGATCCCCCCACTGTCGGTTATACCACCGAACCAGCCACACCCCTCTTTATTTTCCTCCCCCCACTGATGGTCTCCCTCCGCGGACTGCAACTTGCCGGTTGCTTTTCGACGGCAGGTGCTTCTATTGCCCCCGAAGCTAAACCCCCAAACCCCACCCTACTCCCCCGCCCCCACTCCCACAGTGAGACCTGGCTTGCCAAGCGCGCAGGGACACTGCAGCGCGTCCCCGCTGTCTGCACACGCCCGGAGGGCAAGCTCAAGGTGGGGTGGCGGCTGGGATGGAGTCACCGGGAGCTCCGCTGTGTGTTTTGTGTCAGCAAGATGCGCACCTCGCATGCTGGAGCATCTAGTTTCACCCCGGACCCCTCCCTCCTCTCCATCTTCATCATCCTCACCTGGTCCATGGTTTCAGCGAGCCTCCTCCCTCCTCCTGGCCGCAGTCATGGCATGAGACTACCGGCTCACACCCTCAGGGTTTTTTTTTTCTCCTGTGCTGCCCCCCCCCCCCTTCCACAGCAGGCGGCAATCCGGCTCCCGCGCTCCTCAGACAAACAAGTCACTCTGGCAGCCCGCCACTGCGCCTCCCCGCAACGGCATGATCCCGTCTCCCGAGGCGATTCCGTGCGTGACAGTCCGAAGGGAAAACTCCGGCGCTGCCTCGGCTCCCCGGTCCTCCTGTCAGCCGGAGGGGGGAGAGGAGGAGGAGGAGGAGGAGGAGCGGGGGGGTGCTCGCGTCTCCAGCGGAGAAGCTCACGGAAGGATGAGACTCCCGCTCTGCGTTTCTCTTCTCCTCCTCTTTCACTCGTTCACCGTGAAAACTGGCCCCGCGCCTCCTCCTCCCCTCCCTGTCCCCACTTCCCTCCTCTTCCCTTCTCCCCTCCCCCTCCCAGTGCAGCCGAGAGCAGCCCAATGACAGACGAGGAGCGAGAGGGAAGAAGGTGGGCGCCGGGCTGCGATTGGCTGCTCTGGTGTCACATGACCGGGGACCCTCTACCAGCTGTCCAGCTCATGCTTCCCGGTTAACCTCTGTTGCCATTGACGACAGCTGCTGCACAACACACCAACCACAGCCAACCGGACTCAGCGCTATTGGCTGGCAAGTATTTACTACCCCCCCCCCCACTGTGGGTGTAGCATGCTGGGAAGTGTAGTCCATCCGAGCCCGGCAGCCTCTGTATGCATCTGTGCACAGATAGTCACGGCTCAAGGTGCGCAGGCGCAGTGCCGGACGCGCGTCGCGTGAAGTGGCAGAGAAACACGCGGAGGAGAGGAAAGACCTCGAGGCCCGGGCATTCCTGGTCAGCCAGGAAGAAGACATCCTCTGTGGTTTCCCCCTCAGGCCGGCACGGAGGGGAAGCCCCCGCCCCACGCCCCACGGCCCCCGCAACAACAGGAACTCCAGCAACACCCCCCTACCCACCCCTTCCCCTGTTCGGGCTCACTCCCTCTTTTACCTCACTTGCCTCCCTTTTCGTTATTTGCTCTTCCTCCTGTTCACACCATCCCTTCTGCTCCATCCATTGTGTTATTACCACCCTCAACACACACATACATACACACCTGTTGCACTGGCACTCCAGAGAGGTTGCAGGTGAGTAGGAGATGTTACCAAAAGTCAAAGGTCACGTAACACAGCATCAGTTTAAAGGGAAAGTCGGGATCCTGTTATATTGTGGTCTATCACACCCCCTCCACTCGGGGGGTTTGGTACAGTCTCAATAAACATGTTGTCCAGGTTAGTTTAATTACCTGATGAAATCAATTAGGTGATTTAATGCAACAGTGGAAGTGTGTGTGTTTGTGTGTGTGTGTGTGAAAGGTACTGTACGACAACCCTGAGCAGTAAATTGAAACTCCACAAAGCAAACAAATCTGCACCGACAAAGTGACCATTCTTATTTCACTTTTCCCAATTCGTCCACTTTCAGTTTACAGTTTAGGAAACGTCTACTCACCTCCGACCTCCAGACGTCATCTCCCGCTCGTCCCAGCCGCGGAAGCTGCTGAGATCACGTGACGCACAAAAAAAATATCGAATTAGGATTAAAAAAATCCGGCCTGAGAGCAGTTTGACACACGTCCCGCCCACAAGGATCGGCCTACAGGAGAGCAAAACTTCTAGATTTGTAAATGTTATTTCTTTGTCATTCACGGACAATAAAAAACATGCAGGAATAAAGAAATTAAGCGAATTAATTAATCAAAACCTTGACAATTATATTCACTTTTTCGTTGTTCCGGGTATTTTTAAGGGACGTCGGGGTCTCTGCTGCCATCTAGCGGTGAGTGTTTTTAGACGTCTGGAAAAACCGAGCAGCGTCCTCAAACGTATTTAGTAAGAAAGAGACTAAAGTCGGAATATTTGGAATTTCCTTGTCAGAATTGACCGCTATTAATAGTGATTCCTCATCCTCCTGAGCCGGAACAAGCTAAATCTCGACTGCACACTGACTCACGAGCATTCCATGCGGTACAAGGTGGCACTACAAAATGGGACGGCCCGCTGCCTGGCTTGTTAACAGGCTAACTGTAATAAAATTACAATTAAAATTAAATTTATTTAATTGTGGTATTGGATATCACTATCAAATATGAAACTATATTAGATTGACAAACACAAAAATGTAATCTAAAATCAAATTAATAAACAAATATACCAGTGAATGTCTAATTTCTTTTAATGTTAAAACCCTGCAGATTTAAGGACTGACTAATAAGGATGTTGTTTATAGAGTCCTCTTTCAGAAAAATAGCATTGTTATTAGTCAGTCCTGAAGTCTGAAGTGTTTGAAAATGAAAATAAATTAAACAATTTTAGAGTCCTCTTTGCATTTCCCTAAAGTTTGTCCTAATTAGAAAGCTCCTTCTTGTCACTCACGATGGTTCGGCCTCCGTCTCACACATCAGACAATCACAGCTTTACCATATTTGTTCTGATTTCTGTACTTTTACCAAACCAAACAATCTGAGTGGATCAGGCTGTAAATATCAGGGGCTAAAAAGGCAGGAGGGCTAAAAATTGAATTCCTATTCTGGAACTGAAGACATGTTTAGAATATATATAGAAAGTCTATTTCTGTCCATTACTCAACAAATTTGTTAAGATTTTTTTTTATACATCTGCCTTTCTATCCAAATGGAGTTGATGGCTGAATATGTGTGTAACAACAGAGACTTTCCTTGTTAATTTTTTTTAACAAAAATTTTTAGGAATTCATCAGATTTGTGATTTTTCTGTCTCCCCCATTGTGGGATGAGTCCAGGATCAGACAAGGAAAGTCTTGTCCATCATTCTGGATGAGGTCCTACAGTGTCCAAGCTCATGGATTTATCCCAAACACATGGGGCAAAACTAACGCAATATTCTGGCTGTGTTTTTTTTCGCTAAGGCCGTTCAAGAAGCAACCCCCCGCCCCCGCCCCCGCCCCCTCGCATGTGGCGGGAGGAGGATTGACAAAATAACAGAAAAACAAGAAAGTCAAATGTAAGGGACTCAGAAATGTGAGGCATGTCCTAACAGTGCTCTGTGGGTGGATTCTTCCCCTGGAGAAATGGCAATCACTGTAGAATGTCCCAAACGGAGGCATCTGTCCACCCCCCATAATATTCTATGTTCGTTTGGGGGTTGGGGGGGAGAATGAAAACAATGCAGCACCTGTGGAAGAATATTTTGATATTAGCCCAGACAGAATTGGATACCGTTGGATCTGTGTGATGGGACACTGAGTGTGTGTCTGTGTGTGTGTGTTTTTGGGCAGGGGGAGGGGGCGGAGGGGGTCAGGAATGCAGGTCTGAGTGCGACAAGGTCATGCCCGATGAAGGGATGGGTGGGGATGGGGGGTGGACAAACAACAACCGCAGACCCTGAACTGCTCTCGAAGGTCTAGCTTGAATACATCCTTTCCTTTTCTCACCCAAATTTACACCCGCTGCTGTACTTGCAGACAACACAGTTGTTGTGTCACCCAATGTACAGGTGTGAGACTGTGTGTGTGCATGTGTATAGAGACAGAACAGCAAGCGTATTGTAATGGTGACAGCAGCAGATTATACTATCAGGAGAGGAATCCTGATTATTTCCCAGAGTCTGTTTGTGTGTGTGTATGTGTGTGTGTGTGTGTGTGTGTGTGTGTGTGTGTGTGTGTGCGCGCGCGCACGGGCGCGTTAAACTAAAAGTAAAGGGCTGGGAAAGGGTGGGATGGAGGTGGACTCTCTCTCAGGCCTGGTGACCTTAAAAAAAATCAACATTTTGGGAAACAGCTTGAACTTCATTTCCTCCTGAGAGAAAGAAGAGAAGGTCAGTGTTATTCTCATATAACACAGAATTTGACCAAACCCAGCAAACAAATAGCACACAAGGGAAATGTATCTGCATTGCTTTATGTTTCTGTACTTGTTCACTCGACAAGTTTCAATTTGACACGTAACTAGATAGTACACACTATTTGTTCCGATGGATATTTGATTGAAAATAAAAATAAATATAACAGAAGGCTTCAGTGGAAAAAGGAACCTGACCTAAATTCTGGACAACATTGAACAACATTATATTAACTTAATTCATCCGCAGCAAGTGAAAAGCAACTCTCAGCAAACATTTACAGGAACATTTTACTTCATTTAAAAGTAGTGCCGAGCGACAGTAGCTTCCCGAATGGAATAAAAACAGAATAAATCCCTTTCAGGTTGATTCAATACATGCTCAATCCGACGCTTCACGTCAAATCTAGGTGATGATAAATAAATAGATAAACAGATAAACAAATAAATAGATGAACAAACGCTCTTCGCACGCTGTGCCCTTTGCCACGCATCTGGAAGAAGCTGCCATCATTCGACCCCCGCCGCGCCCCGCCCCTCATAGAAGCCTCCTGTGGGGTAATGGCGCCACCTGCTGGACTGGGAGCGACATGAAAATGCAGGGAAGCAGGTGACGTTTGCTCCTGTCTCATAGGACAGAAGACGTACAGCCGTGTGCTTCGATATTTGGATCTCAAGGGTGTGGAATACTGCTGATAAATAGAATATACAGGTCTCAAAGAACAAACTAAAACGAAAGGAAAAAAACAAACGAAACAAACAAAAAATACAAATCGAAACAAAACAAGACAAAAAAAACACATGAGAGACTTTATAATGTTGCTTCTGCATCTTTTTTTTTCAAGACTACAAGTATAAACGATTAAAATATAGGCAGTCAGACATGACCTGATGTCAAGTGTCGAAACGATGCCATGACTAAAACACAATGGAAATGACTATATTATAATGCTATGTATTATTCACTACTATAATCAAGAATGACTGGTAAAGTGTAGAAGGTTAAGAGAGAGTGGCACTGAGGAAAAGATTCAGGGCAGAGCTGGAGGTAGTAGAGATGAAGATGCTGAGGTTCTCTCTTGGAGTGAAAAGGATGGATAGGATCGGTCCATCAGAGGGACAACACTTGCTAGATGTTTTGGAGATAAAAGTCACACAGAGTGGGTTTGGACAAGCACCGAGGAGGGATAGTGAATATCTGGGTCAAAGGATGCTATTGTTGGAACTGCCAGGTAGCTGCTGGTGGTCCATGAGAGTTCCTCACTGATGTGTACCCCCAAGAATTTGGTGCTGCTCACTCTCTCCACAGGAGCACCATTGATGGTGAGTGGGGGGTGTTTTGTGTGGCCTCTCCGGAAGTCGACAACAATTTCCTTGGTCTTGCTGACGCTCATCAGGAGGTTGTTGTCTCTGCACCACGTGGTTAGAAGGCCAACCTCCTTCCTGTAGTGGGTCTCGTCGTATGTGGTGATGAGACCCACCAGAGTTGTGGCGTCTGCAAACTTCACAATGCGATTGGTGCTGTCGGTAGATTTGCAGTCATGAGTCAGCAGGGTGAAGAACAGGGGGCTGAGCACGCAGGAACGAGGGACCACTGCGTCTCCACACCCCGCCATCTCAGAATAGTTGTAAATACCACCACTGTCTAGATGTCCAAAAGGAGAGTCCTTCAAATTCATCCTAGAGAGCGGAGATCCGCCGCCTGCCTGCTCAGATCTTCCCCACTAGAAATGCCTCAGAATGACAAAACCTTTCCTTTTGTCGTTAAAAGAAACAAATGCAATACAAACAGATGGAGCACAACTGAAGAGAAGGCAGCTGGGTTTTCCTGAAATCCTTTTTATTGGATGTACCTTGTGAAACTGGCATCAGTCAAAATAAATCATCAAGTGTATTAGTAAACTCTGGTATATAACACATCATTTATATGAGGCTTGGCGGGTAAAACCTTACGGCTGCCTCTCATGAACGTCACTCACGGCCAAAAACTTCAACAGATCAACACAACAGCTCGGGTTTGTTGGCGTAATGAACATTTGATTATTGTGCTCAGACATTCCTCGTTTGACCCGATGGAGATTTTCGGAGACAGAACGGGAACGTAGATGGACTGACTCTAATACTTCGGCGTTTGTCAAAACTGAATATTATGCAACTCAGTGCCATTAATCTACACCTGTCTTTGCAAAAACACCCTCCATATTTGTAGTTTAACTGGACTTGTGCAGAGGAAGCTCTTCCCTAAAGAGAAACACGAGCCGCTGTGTGTCGCATAGTAATTAAGCTGAGTATTGATTGCATATTAGTAAGTGTGTGTGCGTGTGTGTGTTTGTGTTGGGGGGGGTAGGAGCAACAGTGCCACCCTGGAGACCTGATGAAGGAAGGGAGGTGGGGGGGGGTTGAGGAATCTGACGTGCAGAGTTCGGCTTCGGCTTTCTCTGACTCTGTTTTCCCTCGCTGCTTCACTTTGCACATGAGAGCTCCGACGGGTTGTCGTCATGGCCAATCACAGCTCTGCCCCCTGGAACGCATGACAGCTGTGCTCAGTTCACGGTTCATAACAAGGTAATAACCATATTTTACGGTGCATTTTTGCAGATAAATTGTTTCATATAAATATTTCACAGTTGTTATGCGTTACAAAGGTCACTAAAAGAATGACTAAATTCTCATATTAAATAACCTAAAAGGGTTTGTAGATCTGTCCACAAGTCTATGCTACTTTATCAATTATTCTGGGGAAAAACCCCTGTTATCAATGAACATTTGGAATCATTGCATATAAATATATAGTTTGATATGACAAGCCAAATGAACACCTTTAGGTGTGCATGTGTAGGTGCAGGATATGGTTCATATTTGCTTGGGCATCCCCTAGTGTGTTAGGACAAAATGACTTTAAAGATATCCCAGGTAATGATTCATTCGTGCTACAAGGGTGACATTAAATTATATCACCCGGGTCTTTTTTGGTAAGTTGAACACTAAACATAATTTCATTATAATTCTAGAAAAAATTGTGTCCTGACAGACATTAAACCTCATTTGTAAATTTGAATGTCCTTTTTCACCATCAGTAGTCGTAGTATTAGTGGTTATTACTTGAACAGTAATTTGTGATTGTTTACTATTAACGCAGAAAAACGAATTTTTTTTACACAAATAGCGTTTCCTCACCCTCGTCCATGATGGAAACCGGGGATGCGGGAGAGGAAGAGCATCATCCTCCGCGCTCCGCCGGCGGGCCCACTCGTCACAGCATGTAGATGATGTAGGAGAGGAAGACGAGGCCCATGATGGCGAAGAACATCAGTACCAAGATGTCCACCATGGCGACGAGGGCGTCAGACGTTTGACGGTGCGTGTGGAAGACGCAGCAGCAGCCTCACCGCTGCTATTCAAGCAGATCGGCCGAGATCGGAGACTATCGGAGCAGTTCGGAACCGGACGAAGACAGACACCGGGGAGAAGTTCGCCCTGAGGTTATTATGCCAGACAGTGCAATTACGCGATGTCGTCGGCAGGACTCTCATCCGGGAACTTCCGCATTTCCTTCAGATTACGAGCCAGTTGAGCACGTTTTTTTTCATGGACGTGTAATTTTCATGGTTCTCGTTGTAACTCCCGGCCGTGGTTCACTGATTTTGGTGGATTTGAAACACAACTTTGAACTGCCATATTTGCCAAAACCAGTAATGAGAATACAATTGAAAAAAAAAGACAATTTCGCGACGTGCTTTATATGCTCACCCTCGCAGAAATAAATCAGGTGAGACTTCTCCCATATGCAGCGAGCGGCATCTGAATCAACCCTCCCCCGCTCACTGCACAGGCATGATGGAGGTTTTTCCTCCTCTGTTTGGATAGTTCTTGTTGAAATTTTAAACCTAAAGCTTTACCCCCTCCTGATAATTTATCAAACCAGCATTGATCCTTTTGTTGCTTGCTGAACGTGTTTCGGGGTGATCGGAACGCGGGCGGTTAAGATTTCGGCGATGCGACGGACCGGATGGACGAAGACGCTGGTTTCCTCCCCGCATCCCATTTGGTAGCGTCACAACAAATAATCCCCATCTCATTGTTCATTGATGGGATTATATTCCCTGAGTGATTAAGATCGAGGCCTACAGGAGACCGCTTTAAAGCAGCAAATGGGGCTTCAATTTTGGTTCCGCCCCCCCCCCCCCCGGGCTTTACTTAATATTTTTAAATTCTGGGGGTGTTTAATCCCGAAAACATCTGTACCCAAAGACCTGGAAGCCAGAAAGCAGATATGAAAATTATGTAAAATAGGGCATTCAAAATAGGACACCATTATTTCTCAACCCCATTTTTTTAATTCTGTGATGATGCAAAGATGATCCAGGCGAAACAACACTATGAGAAAAATGACATTTTATTGAATCGGCAGGTACAGTTTGAAGTGCTTCAAAGGGGCAACAGGAGATGATACCAGGTCCTTGATTCTGAGGATGTATTCGGAGATCTGAATACACACGTATGTCAATATGCATAATGATATATATATATATTTTTAAATTTTAAAAAATAACAGAATGATATCAAAAACATATGATGAAATACACCAAAAAAAAACCCTGGTCTGAATGCTTAACCCGCATTCGTGGATTACATGTTTTCAACTGCAAAAGTCTACAGTATATAACCGGTATCACAGAAACACAGGAGCTGAAGGGAAGCAAGATTTCAATTGGACAAGTTACTTGAGAGGAACTGAAACCAAGCGGCGTTCTAGGATATGATTTCATGGTTCAGTGGATAGACAGGTGATGCCAGAGCAGCAGAGGTCGTATTTGGCGCAAAACTGACGAATCCCCGGGTCAGACAGACCCCCCCACCCTTCCTATACACATACACTAATGTCATCGTATGCCCAAATTTTCCTCTGTGGTTACAAATCCATCTTGAGCTGCACTTATACAACACCGGCTCTCTTTGGCCACATTGCTTATCATCAAGGATGTCAACCTACAGAAAAAAAAGAAAGAAAAAAAAAATCCCGAGTCAAACTAAAACATGGTATAAATTTAATCTCCAAAATATCTGAGCTACCGGCATGAGTAGCTTTGATATAAAATGAAACCTGATCAAAGATAAGCCAGGAACAACAATCGTCATTTCACTCTGAGCCAATCTAGAAATCCTTCAGTTCACCCGAGAGAAACCGTGGCCCCCAAAAGCAAATTAGTTTTCTTTGCAACTAAGCTCCTGCTGTCCAAGCAGCGGTTGATGCAAAAACACATTGCTCACATACGGTGTGCTCTGTCATTTGGTTTGGCAAATGGGTGTAGGTCCCCCCCCCCCCCAGTTAGCACTTTCATTACCACTCACAGAATTCATGTGTGTTCAACACTGGCAACTTTATCCGCGCCAGAGTGGACTTTTTCTTTAAAAAAAACTAGACTTCCCTTAACCACTTCCACAAGAACGATGACGAAAACATGAAGAAAATCCCAACAAAAAAGTTCTGATCTTCTTCTAGTTGCAGGTAAAAGCACATCCTGGAGCGACATGACTCCCCCGACCACCGCCACTACCACCACCTCTATTTTACATATACAATTGTACAATGTCATCTAGCTACATAGTGAGAGCCTTGTTTCTTTTTCAGAAAGCTGAAACCCACCTTAGCAACAACCTGATGGCTTCATACTGTGAGACACAGAATAAACATTAAACCGCAAAAGGAAGGGAGCGAGGTGGTGAATTTCGGGTTGAGGGGGGTTTGGGTGACGTGAGTATTTACACTGAAAAACAATCAAACATACTTTTTCTGTTTTTCAAAGTCAGATAAAATCCTTGCAACAGTACAAATGTCTTGACTGAGAAGTTGCAGTGTGGCTGAATGGGTGGATTTGGAGAGCTCAGACGCAGGGTGCAAGGCCTGACGCTGGATTCAGTGACCAGAGAAAGATGTAATATATATCAAGTATTTAGAAAGGACAAATTGAAAAGTTACTCCTGTTGCAACAGAGAAGATGTAATGGCGGCAAATTTCAATTGAGCAAGCAGTTGGCTGATTTCTCTTTGAGGCCCTGGGCTCGGCTCCAAAGTGACCGTCGGCTGATCCAATACTGTGACTGCATACGTCTCGATAAAACTCCTCCTTCGTAAATAGAATTGCTGGTTTATTCACTTAATACAATGAAATGTCTTCTTGTGAAAATAAGCAGTTTTACAATTACAATAAAGGCAAAGGAACAACAGCAAGAGGAAAACAATTACAGCGGGTTGGGGAGGATTTGACAATTTCACTCACGTCTCATCAAAAAAAGATTGGAATGTTAATTCACAAAAGCAGTAGAACTAATTAAAAAAAAAAAAAAAAAGAAGAATCACATTATAGCGTTGTGCTTGGCTCCTCCACTGCAAATGGATTTTCTTTAATGGTGATACTGTGGCAAAAGGAAAGGATGTGATTTAAATCAGGTCTGAGGTGTCAGGAAAACGATGCACTCAGGGTGGTGGCAGGAGATTAAACGTGTCCCTGGTCCCTCCTCTATCTTGAGATGCCTATGTAGGTAAACTGCAGGAAGCGCTCCTCAGTTAAGACTTGGATTCCAGTTTCACTATAATACCCCAGAGCAATGCTGAGCACAGGTGCGCCCAGCTGAGCGCATGGGAGCAAGCAAGATTCGTATCTCATCTGTACATAGACTGAAAACCTCTCTGTTAAGAGTTGCCGGTCGCTGCAATGGCACGAGAGGTCGGAGGAATGTGCACGAGTCAAAGTAATCAAGCTTCGTTCTGATGCAAGATTCTGTACTGCTTTTTCCAGTCTAGCCAAGTTCTCACTGCTAAATTACACAAACAGGTTTTAAGAGAATGCAACATCTATCCACAATCCAGAGTGATTTAGTTCATAGAATACCTGCGTCCTCCTGCTGCCATGGAAACCATGTTTTGACTTAATGGAGGTGTCCCCCCCATCCCCCAGGATTGTTAAGAGCTTTATAGTTAAGATGGAACTGCATGACCCCTGGAATGAAACTGCAATTTATCCTTTGAGACTTTCACTTCCCACTTGAGACAGAATGACAGCGGGGCCGGGATCAGGGAGGAGATTAAGGGGCAATGAGCAACATTCAGACACGGACAGACGTCAGCACAGACAGACAGAGAGGCAGGCAGATGGACAGAGAGGGACAAACAGACAGAAAGACAGAGAAAGTCTGAGGTTAGCCAGCTCGACAGCGAGAACAGAGCAGGGATGCAGAGGGGCAGGGTTGGGGTCGCACAGGACAGATTAGGGAACGAGTTAAATCAAGAGAAAGCGGCATTAAGATGAGATGGCACTGGGCTTTTCCTTTCTTTCCCTCCATTTCTCCCTCTTTTTTTTCGTTTTCTTTCCCTCACACTCAGATGGCCTCCACGTAGTTGGCAGGCAGCATGCCAAGCTGGCCGGTGCGCTCCACGCGACCGTACATCCAGCCCTCGTCGATCTGCTGCACATCTACGATCACGTCCCCGTCCACGAATGACACTTCGTCCTCATCGGCAGCGGAGTAGTCGTACACTGCCCTGTAGCGCTTCTGTGGACACACAGGTTTCACAAAACGGGTCCATTACCGCAACTGCCAGAGATTGGCGGGAATTGTGTAAGTAGAAGGGTCTGAATAGTTGCCAGGGGTGAAGTAAAAGCTGCTTCTTAAATTGCTACACTGTTAATCTGTGTCTCAGTTCTTTTCAAGCTCAAAAGGACGTAACAAAATGCGAGAAACTGGTGTGGGGAACTTTAAGCACACACGCACACACACCGAAGTACACTGAAATATGTAATTTTCTGTTGTTCAGACTGTCAGGTTGGGTGTCGTCCAAGAGAAATCTGTCAGCTGCAGACCCATTTCACAGAACTTCGTTGTCCAACCGAGGGACTACTGTCACAAACAGAAACGGTGGCATCAGAATTGAGCCGGTGAAGACACTGCAGCATGTTGCTGCTATGATTCTAAATGAAAACTATTTTCATTCAGTTAATCATCACGTCACAAGCTCACATCATCAATATGTATTTTTGTCAGACTTATTTTTTTTCCAACACTGTTTTGGTTAACCACGCTGTTTGTTTTTTTCCCCATTCTATTTCTATCCTTGTTGTTCATTTTCCTGTCTATTTTTTTTTTTTATAGATACATATTAAACACATGATCAGTTGTCTGTACTATAAAAATTATGTCTGATATTGGAAGAGTTTTGGATTCTGCAAGCGGATTCTGGATCGGTGGTTTGACTGCAGCATACACGGTGGCACGGAAAAGTACTCACCCCAGCGCTTGCGGGAGGGGCGGCAGCAGCCTGGCGCACAGGCTCAGCGGCAGGCTCATAGTTGTAGTTCTGGGACGCAGCAGGAGGCTGGTAAGAGGCTGATGAACCAGGGAAAGACAAGAATGACAAATGTTGGAGCAAAGAATTTGAAATCAAGCTCTAGCGTTGCAATGACCTGAATGTGTGTGCGCATGCATGAATACAACCAATACTCTTGAGAACTCTACTCTAGAGAATCACATTGAAGGCAATGCTAGAATTTAAGTTAAGGTGACTCTTATAAGTTAAGATGACTCTGATTTTTGCCTATTCCTATTTTCTTTACAAGAATTGAAGCCTTCATGGCAGCATGTGCAGACATTTTTCCACTTCCAAGAAACAAGCTAAAACAAGCTTTGTAAGTTCTACAAATTTCACTGAAACAAATCTGCAATTGAGGTACATAAAAGTTATTGTAACTGACTTTGAGTAGTGAACACAGCAATAGACACAGCAGCAGACGTTGACTGAACCCCCCCCCCCCATTTGAAATTCACTCTCAGAATATTTCGTCATTCATGAGCACTTTAAGGCTTCTGATAGGGCCATTCATCAAATTCAATAATTATTTTTACCTGCCATTTATGTACCTTTTTCTAACACTGTCTCTTTGTATCTACCAGTATTTTGTTGGCCTGCTCACCACTTGAGTTGCATTTCCAGTGAAACTATGCCCAATTCCAGGCGCCTTATCATCAATCAGTGGAATCCCAGTGTTGATTTAGGTGCACTCTCCTCAGCGAATAAGAAAAAAAATCCCTTAAATTAATTCAAAAGGCTTCACTTGTATAACAGAAAGTCTACTACTAAGACAGAAAATAGATTAATTTGTCAGGCTTGTTGGATATGTGAGAACTAACAATCTAATAACTGCTTATGTTCTAGAATTAGAACTATTTCTAATTACAAAAAAGCCTTTCTTAAGATATTTATGACACCTGACAAGAAGTTTACTGCATGTATGTAAGCTGTGTGCCAGGAGCAATACCTGGGGCGGGGTTGCATGGTGGGGCCTCTCCCCCCATCTTCCTCTTCTCAAACTCCTCATGATACTTGATCTGTGGAGAAGAAAAAAACAAAACAAAAAAAAAAACTCAAACGACCAAATCTTACTCTGAAAAGTGTCACATGTAATTACTTTTACATCCACCAGATGTCTCCCACATGCTCTCAGGCACCCCACGATTTGCTGTGATAGGTGGGGCACGCAAAGTGCAGCAGCTCAGGGACTTGATGTGGAGAGGATGTGACAACTCAGCGGCCGGAAGTAGCAAGAGCTCAGGGTTGCATAGCAACACTTGCTGATACATCAGAAAGAATGGGTAAAGAGGGAAAAAAAAAAAAAGAAAGACATTTGACTTAAGTGTTTCATCGTCATTGTGGTGAGAATGAGGCAGCACAATTGAGGAAAAGATAAAGGGAATCAGATGACAGAGGGCTCGGCAAGATGCCACTGGAATGATTCGTACACTTACTCATGTGCAGCTGCAAATTTTCTTAGGAGATGTTTGGAATTTCCACAAAAGTATTTACGGTGTGTAGAAGTAGGAGGCACGTGACCTGCAGTTTTTTGTACAATTACTCAGAACCTGCTCTGTCAGTGTGACGAAGACAACTGACAGCGGCAAGATAAACTCACTCTGCTGTGATGAACCAGAGAATGAGTGACTGCTCTATGACTGCACAAAATGCCCCTTATTAGCAGGCTGCAACCGGACTGACTCACAGTGTCGCGGTCAAGCTTTACAACCATGATGCTGTCGCGGCCTGCAGCGTCCATCAAAGAGCCCAGTGTGCTGGCGGCTTTCTGCGAGGAGTGTGTTCAGAGACACGATGGGATGACTGAGTGTTTGTGCAGGGACAGTGAGAGAACACAGCCACTGTTCTCAAGTGCAATATGCTAAGCGAGAGTGTGTGTGAGTGAGATTATTTTTGTTTGTTTTGAAGGAGTAAATTGAACAGATGGCGTGTGTGTCTGTGCGAGTGACTATTTACTGGAAGCTGCTGCTCCAGCCCCCTCATCCCCGTCTACATGTCAATCTTTGCTGCTTGACAAGAAGAAGGCAAGAATGAAAAAAAGCAAGAAGAGGGTGGCACAGGTGAGGAGTCAAAGTGCTGTGTGAGGGGGGCGCAGTATCGAATCTGGAGCAGCTCCCCATGATCCACTTTGATGCATTGATTGCGAGCAGATGTCTTGTTTATCATGCTGAAGACATTCTGCCATAACCCTGATATCCATTCCACCAAACTGCACTTGCTATCCTGACGTGGTTTATGTATGTGTGTATTCGCCCACAGCTATATGTAATAAATGTGTTTCTTTTCCTGGCTCAAGTGGTTTCCTTGATCTCAGATACACAAGATCTTTAATCAATTGCAAGCAGCAATTACCATTTAGCGTCCACACTAATTATGTAATCAACGGGGCTGGTTATGCACATCACCATAAGTCTGGTCTGTGAACGGGTTTCAAATGGGTGGAAAATGCCTTAAAAGCAGTCCTGAGCAGTCAGAACACACGGTAAATAGAGCACGCATTTTCATTGCAATTTTTTTCTGTCAGAAAAATACTAGATCATGAGGCATTGCTGAGGGCAAGAAGAGAGTGGGGGAGAATGAACAATGTGGAAAATGATTGGGCAGATGAAAGATGCTCCAGAAACTGAAGTGGCAGACGTGAAGTGCAGGCCTCCACCAAGCCCATGGTGAAAAAGACAAGATATGAAATTATAGGCTAGCATCCCTGTTTGGGGCGTTGATCGTACATATAGGAATCGTGCACTTTGGGATTGAGTAGAGCAGAGGCAAATTTAAAAGTTTGAAGGTCTTCTCCTTTGCAGCAAAACACAAAATTACTTTTCGAAAATAAACCTAAAAAGACCTCATAGTGTAATGAAAAACTGCGCAGTTATGTATTTGCTCTGTAGTAATCACACACAGTCACATCTGCACACTGCCGAAGGATTACGTGAAACACATTGGTCTGTAGGCTTTCGGAAATCTTCGATGAAATGCCATGAAACAATTAAGGCCTTGCTTTGTCCCCTTCAAATGTGTGCTTCTTATTCTTGTTGCAAAGAGGAAAAATGCAAGTTATCCAAAGAAAAAATCCATTTGAAAATTGCAGTTTTTGGTTTTTAGCACAGGATAGTAAATAGCTCTGTCAAAAATACCTGTGACAAATACAGACTTTTTGTGAGTAAGCCTGACCCAATACACCTACTGTGTTTGAAAATACATGTGGCAGAGTTTGAATAATCCTAATGACAGGCATAGATAAAAACATTGTGAAAGGAATAAACCCCTGAAAATAAAATAAATCTTGAGATTATAATCTGATGAAGCAATCATCTAGCTAGGAAAAAAAGGAAGTAAAACAAATAAATTAAAAAGAGGGTCAACACAGTGGAGCAGAGGTTAGCACTCCTGCCTTGGAGCAAGAGGGTTTCTCAGTGTGATTCCGACAAGGGCCTTTGTGTGCAGTTACATGTGCTCCATATGCCTTGGTGGGGGCTCTCAGTTTCCTTCCAAAATGCAAAAGCTCAAATATGTTATTTGAAGCCTCTAAATTGCCTTAATCTATGAACATGGGCGTAAATGGCCAACAGGCAACTAGGTTAAATCCCCCTGCTCACCCAATTACAGTTGTGATTAGCTCTAGCCCAACAGTGGAGGATAAGCAATTTTGATGATGAATGAAAGAATGTATCCAACAAAAAGATTGAACATTACAGTTGTCACAGTTTGCAGAATTTATTTGGTTTCTGTCTTCATGTATGAGGTGAAACTGGTCCTTGATTGCAGATAAGCATGGCTAGTCTGAAGGTGAGCTTGAAACTCTGACAATACTTCATGAGGCAGGAAAACCTTGTAGACTTCTTCAAACTGATCAATTAGCCTACTTAGGACAAACATCTGCCATTCAATATTGGCAAAGAGATTATGGCCACGGAGAGCAACTAATCGACTCTGACCAGAGTGGCATCGCGACTGGCTGTCAAAGGGGAGGGGGGGCAGTCATTTAGTAGCCTCCACTTACATTGCTTATTTGGTCCTGCGATCGCTTAATTCTCTGCAACTCTGGCGTGTCTGTGACCACGTGGAAACCTTTCCCTTTATTCTTCTCGAAGTCCTCCCTGTAGAGAACCTGTGCGGAAAAAAACAAAAAACATTATTACAGATCATTACAGACCAAAGAATATTTATAGCTCATCTGACCCAGATGCTGACCGAGACAGATATATAACCACAAAGGGAAATGGATGCACCTCTTTTTGAATGCTTGAAAAGAGACGTAGAATAACCGTGACATCTCTGTCCCAAACAATGTCATGCTTTACAAGTACAGTCTTGTACCACTGACTGCTTGATCACGTCTTACACACAGGGCTGGTCAAATGGTTCTGTCCCTGCAGTAATAGGAGAAATCCTTTGCATCCAAGTATCTCAATTTACTATCAATCTCATGTCCAAGTAAAGTGACATTAGTAGCAATTCTAGCTATATAAAAGGGAAGGATTTTTTTAAAACATATATTCCCTGTGAAGTGGAGATTCTTGAATTCATGGGCAAAAATAAAACTCTGGTTCAAGTAATCAGTATGTCTGCTGACCCTGTGTTTATTGCTTAATCTTTTGTGGTGAAGTTCTCTTCCTGTTTGCTGAGAGTGAGAGACTGACATAAAGGATATGCTGGTTACCATATATGGTCAAAATGAGAGGTAGCGAATGACAAGTTTGTGTGTGTGTGTTTGACTTATAAAAAAGAAAGCATTTCCACCCTCTCCTGACCCTGAGGGCAGAAGAGGAAATGTCCAGCCCATGCAGCTTCAGATGCCTATCAGAGATAGCAATGCATGGAGATGTACCTCACTGCAGCCCTGGCTGGCAAAAAAAGTCTCAAACCCTCACGTAAACCACATTACAGGCCAGAGGCTGGCAGCGAGGTGCATACTTCCTTTGTCAATCAAACTCTTCATATTTAGACATTTCTCCTTGTTATTTCAGCGATGATAAATCATGTAATTCCACCTCCCTGCCGTGAAGCCCTGTTCCTGCCCCCGTGTGGATGACAGATTTTCTGCACAAGCTCTAAGAGAGGAGCCTGCTTGGTCAGTCCTTGACCAGGAGACAAAGCTTTGGCTCCCCAAAAGTCCACGGGACGCATGTCACTCCCAAACAAGAGTGTTGATGAATCCCTCTCTCATCTTTCCTGTGATGACACAGCGGTATAGTGACTCATAGCAAGTTTGTGTGTGTGTGTGTTGTATGACACAGTGTCAGATGCTCATATCTGCTGTCATCCGTGTTGTCAATTCCCCTGATAAATGAGATGAAAACAATGTCTGATTCTGACTGTGTGAAATTATACACTCCTCTCAAGCCTGCTTGCGAAGATAAGTCAAGAAGATTAATGCAGCCCCAGCCCGTATTTGTCCTTCATTCCTGTTACCCTCCAATCCCTCACGTATGATCCTTCCCCCTATTTTTATTTCTCACTCTACCTCCTTTGTCTTTTTGAGTCCATGCAACAGCACCTCTCCACCAATCATCTGTCTCCTTTCCTTCCCCACCCACAAGCCTCTCTCTATGCACTCCCTTTTTATTCATTCATATTTTACTGCTTCAGCAGTGACAGATTTGTCCCACAGACTTGACCAAAGCGCTTTCTCAAGATAATCATTGCTTCTGTTTGCATTCCTCTTGCTTTCTTTCCACGGGGGATTTTGCTTTACTTTTATCTTACTCATTTTCACTCCTTCTTTGATGGTAGCTTCCTGTATTATCCCCCTCTCCTTGCACTTGTGTACGGCTCATTGCTCCCCCTTTCCCTCCTCCTAAATTCGCCTTCTCTGTCCTCTTTATTTCTCTTTCCCTCCAACTCGTTTCTGTTTTCCTCCACAAAGTCTTGAAATGAGGTGTGACAAACCGCTATCGAGCTCTCAAAGCGATCGCTTTCCCGTGGCAACGCACAGGCAATAGTATGCTGTTAAAGAGCAATAGTTCTCCTCAATCAAGTTCCTTACTCTGACATAGACGCACGCATTCATCGGTCTGCAATACTGATAAAACGACATCCTCACAGTGCGAGGCCCACGTTAACTCTAGCATTTCTTTGGGTGTTAAAAATGATCCAGATTAAACTGTTTCTATTAATTTGAAAATCTAAGTGTGTTCTCAGAAAGTAAAAAAAAAACAAAAAACAAAAAAAAAAAACATACTGCAGTCCAGACATTAAGTAATTGAAGAGGAAGGCAAATTGTGTGTCGTGTGTTGTTTTGTTTTTTGAGGGCATTTTTGCTGGAAAGGAAGTAAAAGCACAAACATCTAGGGCTGATGTTACAATATGCTAAACAGGTTGTAAAAACAAGCCAAAAAACCCAAAAACAAAACAAAAAAAAAATCTGGTACGAGCAAATGTATCTTGTTTTATTTGTTAATTATCCTTCCCTTTAAGGGAGCCTGGTTGACTTGAAGCACGACTGGCTCCTTAATTAAGATTTCATTAGCTTCATGGTGCTGATATCTCATATGTCTACCACCTACAAAAGGTTTGGAGGTATTTTGTTATTAAATCACAGCTTCCTGTGATATCACATAATGGATTCTGAGAAGAGAAAGAGAACATCAAAGATCTCCAGTCTTTAATTATAAGCACATAAATACATGAATTATAGTTCAATGTCTTTTGGGGGCTCTGATGATCCATTTCTTTCTTCAGTGTTCATGGCAACCCTTTAATAATTACTGTCTTTGGTGTGTAGTTGGTTTGTGTGTGTTGGGGGGTTCAAAAAGATACATCCATGTAGAAAAACACCATCTGTCCCTCAATCTATCAGTAATCCGGCTCCCTATATGACCACTACCCCCAATCAAGATGCCCACAAAAGTCAGTCTCTACACACACACGCACACGCACACGCACACAGGTGTTTGACACTGACAATTGGCTACAGCAGTGGGTGCGCCAAATCAACACCCTCCTCCACTCATCACTGACACAACAAGCCCTTCCGTTTCTGTCCACAGTAACTTATTTTACATTTCCTTGTACGGGGGCAGCATGGAGTGCTTCTGCCTCACAGCACGAATCATCCTGGTTCAATTCCGACAAGGGACCTTTCTGTGTGGAGTTTGCATGTTCTCCCAGTTTCTGCATGGGTTTCTTGGGGTTCTCCGGTTTCATCCCATAATCCAAAAACATGTAGCAGTTTAATTGGAAGAATTGGGAAAATTGCCCAGATGTGCGAGTGAATGGTTGTCAGTCTGTATATGTGTCCCTGCGATTGACTGGCGAAGTCCAGGGTGTACCCCCCCTCTCGCACGATGGCAGCTGTGATATGGTGCTAAACCCCTGTGAAACCTGAGTAGTATAAGCGGAAGACAATGGATGGATGGATTGTTTTTTTCTTATATGGCCTCTGAGTGCATGGAGCTGTTGTTCAAAGTCCATTTCTGAGTTCAAATCTCCGTCCCTCTTCATCAGAGCTTTTTTAGTAAAGCAGTAACATGTGGCCCAGTTAAGATAGATATTTTGGTCTGATGAGTTTTTTTCCCTCCTCCTTGATCTGAGAGTATATTTGGGTCTTTGTGATTTTAGCTTCTGCAGAAACAACCAGACGTATTTCCTGTTCTTACACAGGGACATTCCAGAACAATATCAATGACAATCTGAGAGGACATAACGTGAGAAACTGAACTGTCATCATATGCCACAGCATTTACCTCCAAATGCATTTATCATGCCAAGGGTTAAAAAATAGCATCTGAAAGAAAAACATGCATTCACACAATGCAAACGTGAGTTTTTCCGCGTAAACATAAATGAAAATACTTCACAATAAATTCTGGGATTCACATCATGCAACACCTGCTTCACTAAAAAAACCTCTTGAACCCAAAAGACTTCTGCCCCCATCATGTGCAAGAACTCTATACATTCAGTGCTGCTTTCAATCAGTGAAAATGTATGGAGCCCTAATGAAGACTCCCTCGTGCCGAGTATCTACATTTGTTTCCAACTGTTTTTTTGTTTTTTTTAATTAGGTAATTTCTACTTAAAATGCAACACTGCTTTCCTGACTTTTCAGTAAGACCTTAAATTAGACTAGAAGACAGTGCCCTCTCGAAAATTCTGCCACTGAAAAGGGTATTTAGTGTGTCAGAAAGGCTTATGCCTGAAATGGATTGAGAAAAGGGTGCTTTTTTGTCAGTATACTCTCTGAATGTCTTTTTGGGGAACTAGGCTGAGCTTGTAATGCGAGCAGCTTACATGCTAAGTGATTTTATTTCTCGTGTTAACATCTAGAGGAAAACTGAAACAAGATGGATGACAGGCCAGTGGAAAAAAGGCTTTTATCACTGTGTTTTTCATAAAGT
This sequence comes from Fistularia tabacaria, assembly GCA_901007705.1. NCBI lineage: Eukaryota > Metazoa > Chordata > Actinopteri > Syngnathiformes > Fistulariidae > Fistularia > Fistularia tabacaria. The sequence continues at coordinate 75,771 of CAAKHD010005030.1, read as the reverse complement.
GGGTAAGGTGTACATTTTATACCAAAGGCCCATGTGATATAAGTTGTGTCAAGCCACTGCTGGCAAAACTACAAATTGTCACCCTGTGACATTCAGCCTGGCAAGGGTGTCACTATTACAGCCACATTACCCTTAATCAGACTTAATCAGGTCGATGAACGTGATTATTATTAAACACTAATGATGCATTCTTAGGTTTTGTCACAAGTGAGGGCTTTCAAATAAAACATATCCACCAACAGTGTCCTTTGAAGAACCCTGGATATGTGTGAGTAATCGCTTTTTGTGTTTAGTTTAGTAACAAAAACTATGGGTAGTTACGGGGTTAAGGTATTACATTGCTCTGCATCTTGCTCTGCTGTTTGAGACGGATGTTCTCTGGAGTGTCAGCCACACAGGTGAAGTTTGTCTTGGGGTAGTGTCTGTAAGGGGAAACAGAACACAGGAGAATGTCAGTACACTGTATAACACAGAGAGAAAGATGCAAGGCTTTTCTCAGAATCTCACAGTGATGCTAAAGCCTTGACTTCAGGAGACAGAAACAGCATAACCCAAGCAGTGTGCAAATTTGTGGCCCCACAGTGGGGATGTTTGTTATTCAAGGTGGTCCTGAGGTTGAGTTAAGAGCCCCTGAAGACAAAAGGTATGTCAGTATAACACACAGCGTTCTGTCAGTGGGAGCCAAGGTAGTCTGAGAAGGAGGAAGTGAGGCAGGGGCAGCGTGAGGGGATGAGAGCCTGAAGGTTACAGAGTTTTTGAGTCGATTCACAGCAAGTGGGACAAGCTTTTAAAAGTCTAACAAAACGACATACCCATGGGTCTAAGCACTACTGGGGATAACAGGAGGAGGAAGAACATGCTATAGACACAGCAATGGCGCCAAAATGACATGGGGCGAGAAGGAATGATATGAGCAGCCCCTTTTGGTAGAGCATGAGGACAAGTCTCCTTTATTGATGAATTCTGGGTGTTTAGTGGATAGCAGCAGACCCATAACCACCCAATTTCCTAGGAGAGAAATATTTTGAATAGACTCACAATAAACTTGGCATAAAACATAAATACACACAGTGTCCATGCAGACATGCATGTAGTGCTCAGCATCTTTCCAAAAGCCATTTATCACACACTTGCTTAGTAATTGCTACAAAACCCATTGTCAGCGCATAGTGTGCACAAGACATAAATTGGTTTTGAATACGCTTGAGGTTTTGAGGCACAAGTAGCCTTCTGCTCTTCAAATAATAAGTGTGGTCCTTCAGGCTGCTGAAATACAGGCTCAAATCCACCAGGAATGGAAGAGCCCTCACAGCCTATTAAAAACCCATAAGGACTGCAGTTCCCAGCCTGCCCCGGGATAGTGGGCGACCTCAAAAATCTTCAACCACTATATGTGCCTGTGGGTATTCCATTTAAGAAGTCAGTTTACAGTTTCCCAGACAACATGATAAACAAATTGACTTAGCATCCATCCTGTTGTGCGGTAAAAAAATAAAGACTTGTGGCTGATGAATTTCACAGAAAAGAACTGTTAAAGAGATATATGACCCACTTAAAAGAAACCCAAAGGACCAATCTAAAAGAGTGTGAAGTGGGAAATAAATGCAACTGGATTTGAAAAGAGCAGAAGTTGTTTGAAATCCAAGCTCTGTGATACAAAAGGAGCCTAAGCACTTGAATCCTTCCAAAATGCTGGAAATGCATGCAGACTCATGCTAGCCTTGCTAGCACTTGCTAATACACATTTTTAAGTGTATGAATACCCTCATAGGCAAAACAATAGCTGGCTGCTCTGACAATGAAAATAAAACTGCTCTGTTCATGATGTTCCAAAGATTTTCACCTACTTAAGCCATCTTACCAAAAGTGAGTTCCTTTTTTCTTGGCAATGCGCCATGACTATATTTAGGAAACAACTATCTATTCATTTTTCTTGGGTTGGGCGTTTCTGGATTGTGGTGGAACACGCTTCCTTTATGAGGGAATAGCTGGGAATGAAAACCCCTGTTTGTTAGAGGGATGGGCCATGTGCTTAAGCCACACACCCACAGGGTGCATTTGTGTTAACAGCTTTCTTGTCATCAATGTGTCCCTCGAACTGATGGGTCAGCAAATTGTTTGACAGACACAATAGTGTTGTACATATAAGCTTGGTAACTCAGTAATATCGTTTGATTGTATATGCGCGAACCATGCTGATATTTTCATGCCTGCTTGTGGAAGCAACTCTCAAGAATGCTCTACTCCATCAGGTTGTATAACAACAAGCTCATGTAAGTCACAGATCAGGATGGGTGACACATGCACAAACTAGCCCCGTGAACGATAAAGAGGGAGTGATCAAAAGGGAGGAACATCTAAGTAGAATGGGTGTTGGGGCTTTGCATGTGCAATAATGAATTCACACAAAAACACACACACACACACACACACACACACACACACACACACACACACACAGGCACACACACACACACACACGCACACACACACACACGCCGACACCGACACGCGGGCATGCACACGCAGTGACGCACATTCACACGCAGA